>VDFB02058242.1:17217473-17298960 GCA_007258455.2 Sequoia sempervirens | reverse complement strand
TACTCCTTCGCGGATGCTGATTGATGGAGGAGTCATTCAGGAGGGTGATAGATATAACTTTTCTAGATGGTATTCTTTAGTAGTCACAGGACGTGGTTTCTTTGACGCAGCACAAGCGGATTTAGCTAGAGTTCAAAAGGCTATGGTGAACATTATTGATGGGGTCCAGAATACTTTGGAGGCAATATTTGCTAGACGACTGAATCCCGATGAGGTGACTACTGATAATTTGAGGGGTAGGCTGGTGCCTTTCTTCTCAGAGGTGAAGACCTTTGTACAAGATGACTTTGAGAACACTTCTACTTTCTCCAGCTTGATTAAAAGTACGCAGGATTCCTTAGTTGCTTGGAGAAAATATTGTGCACGGCATGAACAATCAGTCACGGTATTAGAGTTTCAGCTTGAATGCATTCCACATATTTCAGTTCAGGAGGTTGAGGTTGTACTTGCCAGATTCATTGAGTTTGCAGCCAGGGAGAAACAGAATGGGAATGCTTTTCTAGATGATGATCTTCTAGAAGACTGATTGTGGGCATTAATTGCCTTTACTATTTTGGGAGTGAGTGGGAATTTTTGATTCATTTAATGTACCACTCCCTATTTTGGTAGTTTTTAGGGTTAGGGCTGAGGTGGCTCAATTTGAGCCTCTGATTTGATTGTAATCTGGGCCGTCCATTGGACTTGGCCATCTATAAAAGGGGGAGTCCCCCTCATTTGTAACTCAGTAGAAATTAGAATTAGACATCAAACATCAGACTAGAGACTATAGCAGAGAGATACTTTGATAGCTTAGCATAGTGTGGAGAAGAAGGAAAGTTTTCCTTTGAAAACTTTTGTAAGAGATTGTTGTGTAAAACTTTCATAATGGAAGATCTTTTCATTGATGGTGAAATTCGTCTTTGTTATGGATAGCTAGCAAGGTTTCTTCATCCCTTCGACTCCAAGTAGCGTAAAGTAGTTTAAGAATAGCATTTTCATTTCATGCAAGTAGATTGTAGCTATGGATTTGTGGCATTGATCAAGGCAACTTCATTTTATTCCATACCACTAGCAGCTTGTTGATGGCAAGTTTGCCTTATGTGGTCTACTGGAGCATTTCATAAACTTAACTTCAGTTGTAATCCATGTCTTGGTATGCGTCATTTTGACGGTATCTTGATGCTGGATTGCAACTTGAAAATTACTTGCTATCCCTTTGAAGATTGCACCTACTTTGTGTAAGCTATCTAGCGTGAGGCGAAGCAGAGTTTGGTTGAACCTGTTGAGATTGATCCCACGACCCGCCTTAGAATAGAATATAGAACCTTCTTACCTTTACACTCATTTACATTTCGTTCATTTTTAGTTAAGTTTAGGAAAATGTACCCTATCGCCAAATCATTCGCATTATGCAAATTCCCTTCAAATAATCCATCTATTGTTAGCTGCAAGTGTTATGAACGATTACGTAAGTCCCCTCGTGAAAACTGTTGGCATAACAACTAGCACCTCTGGAGTAAGAGTTGGTACGGACAGCTATGCACACTACGCAATGAGTGCTCTTCAAATTAGAAGGGGAAGCTCCCTCGTTGTGCTTGACAAAAGTACTTGCAAATGGAAATAAACTAAACTATATCATGTCCTTTTGTTTCAATTGTAGAGGTATAAGCCTTTCTCGAAAACTATATACGTTGCAGCTGAGTATTTTCTGGTCTCGTAGTATTACTAACTACAACTAAACTTAATTACTTAAATTCTATCCAGTCTCCTCAAAAAAATAGAGCATGAGGAAACAGAGCAAGGTTTGACTATCAAACGATAAACGAGTATAGATTCTCAACTTGAAGGCAAGGTGGCACATCTATCAGCTCAATCTAAACAAGTTTATTAGTAACAACATCACACGATAAACTGAATATGGATTCTCTACTTGAAGGAAAGGTGGCACAACTATTATCTCAATCCAAATTAGTTTATTGTTCACAACAACACATGATAACCAAGTGCAGATTCTCTACTTGAGGGCAAGGTGGCACAACTATCATCTCAATCTGAACAAGCTTATTGAACACAAAACATATTTGATCTAAACTAAGGAAAGAATTCACCATTATAATTGCATGAAACCCTATGTGGCATAACAATTCATCATAATAGTAAAGACACATGAACAAATACCAAAAGAGCAATATTGAGGGCAAGGTAGGCACAGCATATATTTCTCTCTCGTGCAAAAGTTATGTACAAATGAGCGAAAGCTCTTATTTATAGACATCAAAAGGTGTAGGGAACCCTAAAATCACCTTGAGTCAGCTACAGTCTTGCAATGCATGCAAGATTTATTGCTAAGCCCTAATAAAGTAAACTATACAATTAACTGGAAAACTACCATCAGTTAACTGAAACATCTAATCTAAAAATGGATAATTGTGCAAGCATGCACGTCCTTATTGAAAGCAAGTTAACTGGAACACTACCATCAGTTAACGTAAAACCTAAATACAACTCCAAGTCAATAAAGCTAATCCCAGAATAGATATGCATGAGATGAGACAGCGAGTTAACTTGAAAAGGTAACGCCAAGTTTAACTCCTGTGTGTAATGTCTATCCTGAGAGGTGGGAACTGAAGTCTACTGGCCGTGATCTCGAACAACCAATCCCTCAACGAGATTGTTAACTACATCAACATCTGAATGTCAGCAACTTGAGCAATCTTGGCAATCTTTACACACTCAAACTAGCATTTCACTGACTGGTAACTTTGGCGGCTCTGTAACTGGAGTGATGGCCAACATCTCCTCTGAAGCTTGATACAAATCGGTCTCAGCTTTTCTAACGAAATCATGAATTAAGACCGATTTGGTCTTGAATTTAGTCTATGTGTACTGTACTCTGAAAAACTCGCCTGTTCACTGTGAACTCGACTATGTCCTGACAAGATTTCTGGAAAGCTAAAAATAGCCTGCAAGAGTTAAAAAATAGCCTTTCGAAGAATTATTTTCAGCGAAAAATCTGAGATATGGGTTTTGTCCAGAAAAGGATTCTAAGACAACCTAGAATGTCAGAAATGCGAAAATATGACTTCTACTTGATCGTACAAAGACTTTTCAGTTGAGAAAATTAGTAACTCGAGAAAGAATGTTCTGAAGTTAAAAATTCCTGAAAAATCAAGCACACAATTTTAACTCGAGGAAATTATATAGAAATAATCCAAATGTTTGAACTTGTCGAATTTGCCAACTTCAGGAACATGCGAATTGCAATTTGACAGAAATATGAGATTCAAGGAGGTAAAAGACGTTTTTTGTATGCTCTTCTTTTGTGAAAATTGCCCTTGAATTCTTCAAATTGCTGACAATTGTGAACTTTGATCCTGCAAAAAGATATGTTAGATAAAATCGCCTTTGGAAATTGATGAGGAATTCGCCTTTGCTTGAGAAAAACGGATTTTCCTTGAAGTTGTGCCTTTGTTCTTTGAGAAATACGAACTTTCCTTTTGAAGAAAATTACGAATTTCTATTGAAGTTTGAGAATCCACCTTTGCAAACTGAAGGATTGCGAATTTGCTTTAAGCCTTTGCTCTTTGAGAATTTCGCCTTTGTTTCTTGAAGAATTGAATTTACTTTGAAAAATATGAATTTCTCTTAAGAAATACGAATTTCTCAAAGCTTGGTAAATAATAAATGAAGGCGCCATGCTTAAATAAGAAGAAATTCGCACCAACTAGTGAACTGCAAGATTGAAAACCCTGATTGAAATAGAAGCCTTCCAATTTGTCCCTTTCAGTTTCACTGCCACTGACTGGAAGTTTGAATAATAAAATATTCATAAAATATTCATTATGCAAAAGCAAAGGCGCCAAAAATAGAAAATCTCCATTTAATGCAAAAATTGCAAAATAAATATTAAATATTTTGAACTTCAGTTGACAATTCGAATGAAGCTTTAGGATTCACCGTTAGACTTCAACGATTCCGAAAAGTCATCTCTTGAGCTCATAGGCGTCCATTTGCTCAAGATATTGCACTTTTTATTAACTTCCTATTTTATAGATGATGACAAAGTCACGGCTGGCCATCTTCAACACTGATTTCTGAATGACCGGGAGATGCTGAGACTGAGTTGGAGAATTCATCGGAAAGCCTACTGAACAAGGAAGAAATGTCTGTTGGGAGACACTACTGCAAAATTCATCATTTAACACCCTGAAAAATTAGGCGCCCTTGATTAAATTCATTTACGGGTTCCAGACTTAACCATTTCTCTAAACTGCCATATGACACTTCACATTTCTCTAAACTGCCATATGACACTTCAAACAGCCGCTGACGACGAACGGTGAACCCTGCTGACAGGAAACCAAGCTCACTGCATGACTGGAGACATTCTGCATCCAACGACTGTACGCAAGGCATCTGAAAAGTTCATTAAGGGCCTCAAAAGTAAAAGCGCCCCTGGCCTTCAGTTGCACTTGCACCATTTTGACGAAAGTTGAACTCTCAACCAGATGCCCTACTTTGACCTCTGATATCTAGAGCTGGGATGACCCGATTCGAGCACTATCTGTTTTAACGGATAGCCAGAAGGACCCACGAGAGAAGTCTCTAGAGGTGACGAAGCAAGAAAACTGCTTCTAAGACCTCAAAAATGCCAGTGCATATTTTATTTAAAATATCCACTCCATACTTGGCCATTTTCCGGATGTCTTCACTTTTCAGCATTTCGCCAAAGACCTCGCACGTACGAGTGTTTGCCAAATCCCGAAGGCTGACGGCTGGGCTCGTTGAATAGATAAAGTAATTACGGTCAAGTCTCGTGAAGACTTTGAACGCGAACGACCTCATCTACTAGGCCTAAAGGCTAGGCGCCTCTGGACTATAGAAATACAATGAAAATTTTATGTTGGTCCGCCCATGAAATTACATGCTTGGTAGAACCTCTGCCACGATCACCTGGAACGTCGGATCGACAGGCAGGATGATGCATCGCGAAGCTAAACAAGAATAGTACTGATGTCAGGCAGACTTCGTCAGCAAACTGGACCATCTTAAAGGTCATTTTAACCAGCGCCCCTGAGTTGTAGTTGCGCTAGAAATGCAATGAAGAAGCTCTGGAACGTGAAATCTCCATTATAAGCTGATCTTCAGACGTCGGCTACCGGAGCTCTGAGACTCGGATGACTGCGTTTGATAGTTTATTGGACGAGCAGACTAGTCGTGAAGAGATTGACTGTATTAGCCACTAGAAATACCATAATCTACCCTCCCTTTAAGAAGGGCGCCCTCAAGCTACAGGCGCGCTTTTGCTAGAAAAGAACAATTTTCTCATATCTGGAACTTTCAGAATTTCAACTTCTGTCGCTGGTTGCCGGAACTGCGGGTCTCGGAAAGCTTCGCTGGATAGCTCATCGGATAGCCAGACCAATTCTAAAGAGTTTAACTGTATTTATGAGCATTTTCAACAAAATCTTGCCCTTCAAAAAGAAGGGCGCCCCTGGTCTACAAGTGCGCTTTTTTGCTTTTCTCTGAAAAATCTTTATATTTTAACCTTTGAAAACTCCGTTTTGACCACCGAAATGACCATGTGCAACGTGAAATGCTGTCGTGAGACACTCCTCCATCGTGAAAAGCTCCATTCTGAGTCTCTGCTTCAGGTTCTGATCAATAAAACTGACTTTGACTGCCAAAATATTGACAAAAACTCCATGCTTGATATTGCCCAAAACTGTATTTTACATTTATTTAGCAAGGTTTAGACTATTTTATGCAAAATTCCTTGATGAAGCAAAAATTTTGGTTTGGGTACAACAAAAACAACAATTCACATCAAACCAACTGAGGGTATTCCAAGTATTTAAGAACCTTGGAGTTGAACGTGCGAACTTTCTTGCAATCTTATCACACGGAATACTTTGATCAAGAGAGAATGGAGTAGCCTTCGGACAACTTTGTTCTGCTGATTAGTGCGGTCACAAAAATCACATCAATAGGATGGAACATCCAAGTTTGAAATATGTGGGCCTCTTCCACTCCCATAACTTTTCCCAAAAAAGATATAATGTCATGATATTCTTGCTTGAACTCACTTCTGTGTAGCTACTTTGGTAACTTTGAGTAGTGTGGCTTGGGTTTCAATATCCATGCATTATTCATGATCTCCAAAGTTCCGCTGGGGTCTGGTTCATAAAACTTGATTGCTTCCCCAATATTGATTTCCTCTATGAGTTTGTGATGAGAGGCAATGTTGAAGACCTCTGCAATTGATTCCTCGGTTAGGTTTACCATAACTCTGCCTTGTGGCCCAATTATGATTCTTGTTCTAGAGTCATAATGCTTTGCACACTCCAAGATCAAATCAGGACATAGTTGTGTTCGCGAAAACCTTGCTGCCTCTTCCAACCTAGTGTGAGTGACCTTCCAAGCTAGCTCAGTTAGTGCATTCCCGAACATCCTTTGTTGAAACTCATCATAATCCACATGGCCCATGTTTGTATCTGCAATCCTAGACCATGTGGAGGTAATCTTTGTCTCTAGCCATATGCCCTTGAAGTCATACTTCATCCTTTCTTGTCTTCTCCTAACCTCTTCTTGCACTAGAGCTGCTTTTGTCTTGGTGGTTTTGTCAGGACTATCCTCAACCTACATCTGTTAGAGAAAAGACCATAATCACCAAAATGCAAGGCAATAATATATCTATTTAATGAAGCACCAAAATGAGATAATAATGCCATTAACTTAAGTTAGTAACAATTCAGATTCTAATGGCAATAAATGCAAGCAACTTCACTTCACCAAATTTCACAATGATACATGAAGAAATCACACCCAAATGAACTAATATCTATCAATAAATGCCAAGAAATCATCTTATGTCATTCATTTATCAATGGCACTTAAAATACAAGACATAAGGAGAAAGTTCAGATAATCCGAGCAAGCTTGGATTTTCCGACCAGACTAAGGTTTGGCTAATCTGAGCTAACTCGGATTTTCCAAATCTCAGCCAATCATGTGCATTTTCTCTATTAATCAAGATAAATGAAGTACACCATTTCAATCAATCAAGTTTAAACTTTAATCACTTCAAAGATACTCCATGGACCATAGTCGCTCTAAAGTTCAAGTGTTTTGAGGCATTGGGGTTCGATCATTCACATGCCTTGGATATTTCTAGGGACCTCGGATTACCCAGGTGAACTAACGTTCGGGTAATCCGAGCCCACTTGGATTTTCCAATTAGACTCCGGACTCGAAATTTGACTAAGTATTCATCACTTAAGATCGGGTATTAGGTTAGTCATGATACTAAGATAATTTGAGGATGCTCGAATTCTACGGACGGATTAGAGCTCAGAAAATCTGAGCTACCTCAAAATTTCTGAAATGAGTTCCAGCCTGAAAATTTTGGTAAGTGTTGAAAATGCATTGCCAAAATGATAGACTACATATATTTTCCTTTGAAAGACCGAATGATTAATGATTCTAAGATAAAGTCTGAGTGATTTGCATGAGATTCCTAGCACTTAAGCCTTCATACATTGAATTTTCAAACCCACAACAAAAGATTTACGCAACTAGGGTTTTTCTTGTTGATTTCACAAAACAGAGTAATGCCATTTCATTTTTAATTTGAATCACGAAACCAGAGGGGAGATATAAAGACATTCGATTAGCTCATGCATTCTAAATAAGGCCTTCCTTTATCTTTCAGAATGTGCCCAAACGGACAGAACCACCAACGACAAAACCAAAAGAAATACATCACAGACTCTGAAATTTGATGGCCGACTCACATTATGAAGAAATTTAGCAACAAAGCTCAATAGAAATCAAACTACCAGCGAAGAATGAAGGACCATACCTTTAAATAGCACGCAATGAAGAAGAGTGCACCTGAAGACCACAAGAGGAGACCGCCAAACCCTCAGATGATCACTCGAAGGAAACAAACCTTTGCAACAAAGCCCCAAATTAACCAATGGATGGGAAGCACTCTCTCAACTTCTAGCTCACATGGATGCAAAATAACCCAAAATGAAGATTAACCACAAATATAAAGTCATTTTCATGCAATAAATGACCATCATTAATGCACGATGGGATGTTTGAAAACTCAGAAATAAGATGTGAGCTCAAATTCAGGTAATCTGAGGTAGCTCGGATTATCTGACCAGACTAAGGTTTGGGTAATCCAAGGTACCTCGAAATTACTGAACCTCCCCTATACTTAGCCAATTTTTCCTGAATTTGAACCTTTTTTATCAGGGGCCGACTCCTAAGAGCTAGACCATCACTTGAAGTAGCAAGAGGATATCTCAAATGCAAGTTTGTCATTAAGAACATGGGTGAGACAAGACCACGACGAAAGACTCATCCCCTAAGGGGACGAAGTCAGGACCCTACGAAAAGCAAACAAGAAAGCACAGCAAGAAAAGAGGCTCCCTGCTTTCAGCGGGATGTGTGTGCGAAAACTGCACAACACTCTTAATCTGTTGAAGTTGATTGCCTTGCTAGGTAGTTAGTCAGTAGTTTTTCTTCCTATAAATAAGACTCGAATGTCCTCAGGAGGTTGATTAATTTGATGATGTACTCGCATCCTTAGGTTTTCAGTAATATAGTTATGTTTCTCAAGGGATACTCATCCAAGGGTGCCCACTTGGTGAGCATTCCATCCTTTAGTTTAGTTAGTACTTTTTGTTCAACAATTAGTTAATAATCTGGCACTGTCTGTTCCTGCAGCCACTAGAATTCCATTATGTGAATGTTCTTGCAGCCAAAGTAGACAAAGTAGTTTCCTGTTTGTTCGCTCAAATTTTCATTTTTGTTGGGAATTCTAGTTAGTATAGTTATTGGTTGATACTCAGTACTTATTTTATTTCTTTCCAAGCAATTTAGTTTCAGCATTATGTTTTCCTTAGCTGTAGAGTGAATATGGCTACTATGGATTCCTAGTGCACATACTGTGCTGACCCATTTCAAGTCTACGTCCTTAGGTTGACAAGTTAAATGCACCTTCATGATGATTGAGATATCTATTCAGATTAGATGTCCAATCTCTAAATCATAGCTATAATGGCTTAGCTGTTAAATCATTGTAGGAGGCCAACAAAACCCTCAAAGCTTAAAGAACCCCCTCCTAGGTCTTCCTTGTTGAGAATTTACTCACCCTTTCGGGTTGATAGTCAATCCAATTTTCATTCCTAGTACATTATTGAATGACCGAATCAGAATAGAGTGATCTATCCACTCCATTTTCAATGGTTCATTTTGGTGAACCCGACTTCATTTTAGAGAATTCATTTTTGGATTTGGAGTCCATTAAAGTCCTAGATCTAGGTTGCATTCATTCTTGCATTGCATCTTGCATTAGTGAAAGTGCATCTAGGTTTTGTCACATTTGCATTAGTGAAAGTGCATATAAGTTGCATTTTTGCTTTCTTGGATCATCTTCTCTCATTGAAAAATTGAAAAGTGTATTGTTCATCATGTCTTAATTGCATTTAGAAACATTATTATTGCATTCAAAATTGAAAAAATTGTATTCAACTTTGCATTCAATTGCTTGTCAGTAATCACTTTTTCTTGCCTTTATTTGCACATTTTTCTATTTCTAAACATCAAATCCATGAATAGGCAACCTATGAACACTATAGATAATCCAGATTTTGTTGTTTTTCTGAGAAAAACCTCTACTAGGACTAAAATGCCCTTCCTGGCGTCTTAGTCCCTCTCAGGGTTTCTAGCGCAGAATCTTGTCGTTGTTGTTTGTTGTTTGTTCCAGTCCATGGAACCTCAAAATATGACTAGTACGACCAAGATGCCCTTACTAGCGTCTTAGTCCCTGTTGATTGACTTTCCAGTTTTCAGGGTTTGAAATTTCTCTTTCGTGCTTTTGTTTACTACTTTTCGTTTTCTGTTACATGTTGCAAAATTGTTGTTATTCCAATTTCTTTCATCTCAAGTGTAATTGTAAGCATAGGATATTGTGTTCATTAAACTGGTTTATCCCTTGCATGAGTTATACTACTTGGTGTCCTACTGCTAATACTCTGGTGAGACAAAGTGCGAGACTCATTGCATCCCATGATAAAACACTCCTTGTGGATCTCGAGTTATCTAGCTCTCTTACTCCTAGTGTTGGTATTAGTTCACTAGGTATGGACCATACCTTTGATACCTATATTGCTATGCCTACCTTACACACAAGTGCTACGCCAAGTGTTCAAACAATGGTTGATCATGCCCCTCAAGAAAACATAATGAAAATGTATGAAGACCTAGCCCATTTACAAGATAGTGTGAGTACTAAAAACATTTTCAACACTGTTATACCTGCCATAGATAGTATTCACCACATGATGGAAAGCGATGAAGGACTAGAAGTTGTGCATAACATAGCTCACATCTTTGGAAAACATCTTCCTTCCACCATTAATGGTGGTCAAGCTTCAAACAATGTGCAAATCCAAGGATGAAATCAAACTCCTCCCCCTTCAACCATAACCTCCATTCCCACCTATACCAATCCTCAAGTGACCACATCGATGCAACCAACTAGCAATATCCTTCCTACCGCAAACATTTCCACTAGTGCTCCTTATACCTATGCGGCATCTAATCTTATATCTCCTTCTGTAAGCAATCCATTCATTGGTCCTTCTAACACATACACATCACCACCATATTCACCTCCATATCAAATCACAAGAAATGATCCTATCACTAACCACCTATTGCAAAGCCTTTCATCCATTCAACGTCAAGTTTCCACCAAAAATCAAAATCAAAATGGTCCACCTTCACACTATGTCAAAATTAACCCACTATCTTTGGAGATATTAAGAACTCCGGTGCCACAAGGTATAGCGATCACTAGATTTGAGAAATATGGAGGAAAGGGAGATCCTGCTAATCATGTTAATGCCTTCACTGCTTTGTGTAGTGTTTTTATCCTTGGGGACAAACTTTTGGCTAAGATTTTTCCTCGATCCTTGAAAGATGTGGCCTTGGACTAGATTTCTACATTACTGAATAACTCAATTCGTTCCTTTAATGAACTTGTTGAAGCATTTATTAACCATTCCCAAGTGTATATGGTTCCTGAAATGACATTTGTTGATTTGATGAGATGCAAGCAAAATGACGGTGAAAAAGTTAATGACTTTATTTCATGTTACCAATCACTTTATTCCCAAATTAGTGTAAAGATTCCCAATTCTCACCTTCAAAAGATGTTCATAGAGAATTTACAAAGTACGATACGAGACAAGCTTACCATGATGAAATTCCCTTCCTTCATGTACTTGTGCACTGCCCTTCGAGATTATCAAAATTTTGTAGGTAGTTGTGAACCAAAACCCACCTCTACCCATCTTGAAAAGTCTAAATCTTCAAACCAAAACACCTCCCAGCCTTTCAGAAGACAAAATAAAAGTTTCCTTCAACTAAATTCTACCTCCCAACCTACCCAACAAGTTGATACCAAAGTAGCTGCTATAAAGAAGAGTAATCCTTATATCTTTCGGGATCCACAAAGACAATTTACTCCCTTACCCGACACACTTCAAAACATCTTAACTCAACTATTAAACAAGAACATGCTTACCTTACCTCATGTTCGACCTCTTGACCCTAGCAAGCTATTACCTCCGAGCTTTAGACAGAATTCCTATTGTGCTTATCACCAATAAAAAGGACATGATATAAAACATTGCAGGCATCTTAAACATCTTGTGCAAGACCTCGTTGATTCCAATCATATCCAAATTGGAGATGTGAATGACATAGGCAATAAGTTTGTTGCTCCTCCTAACCAAAACTTGCAAATCTTTACCAATCTCATTCCTAACCATAGCATTTCATTTGTTAAGCCTAGTGAAACTAAGCCTGAAGTGATGAATGTCGATACGGATGATGATAACATGAGCAATAACAAAAAAAATCCTATGGATGATGATGAACAAACTCCTATGGATACTAATGACCAAAGTACTATTAATATAATGATAGGAGTGATTGACATCGAGTCTTGTAAACATCAAACCATAATGCCTATTGACATTACTTTCTCTTCAGAAGAAACAATCAAAAATACACCTAATGGTTCTCTCTACATAGCCGGTAGAATCAATAGCAGACCCACTTCTGGGATTTTAATTGATCAAGTCTGTGGAGAGAATGTGATCATAAAAGAACTTTTATATGTGCATGAACTTACTCAAGATAGCTATGATAAACCGAAAGCATGGATTAAAACGCATGATGGTTTTGCTCGTACTACGATGGGCTCAATCACACTCCCTTTACAAGTAGGATCGAAGAAATTAAATGTATCATTCTCTATAATCTCTAATTCGGACCAATTTCATGTGAAGCTAGACTATAAATGTCTTCGCTCCATGAAAGCGGTCCCATCCATTGTCCATAAGTGCTTAAAGTTTCCAGTCGGCAATGAAATATTCACAGTGAACAATAGTGGCTTTAGCCCTCTGTTTTCTAGTGGAAATTTTTCCTTAGACTATTTTTGGCCTGAGCCCATGGAACCTATAAGACCCCGTGAGGACTTCCTTTTCCTATCCTACCAAAAGTTCAAAGCAAAATGCATATCCAAATTATCCCTTGTGAATTTACCTCCACCCATGATCGAACCTCTACCACTTGAAGAAAACAATATTGAACTTAAAGCCCTTCCAACAAACCAAGACCCATCCATCAAAAATCCCTTGCCTATTTCCTACAAAAGGCCAAGAGAGAACCAAACAAGTCCTAATATGCCTCCTAAACAAATTTACAAAGACAAAGAGAAAGTGGTTGAACAACCTTCCATGGTTTCTTCTGTTCTTCCTTCGCGAGAAGAAAAGGAATCTATGGTTCACAAACCCGCTCCTACCCACATGCAACCGTAAAACCGTAACAAAAGAAATAGAAATGCTAGAGAGCGTAGGCATAGATGTCATGCTATTGCTCGAAAGATGAATGAAGAGAACATTGAAAATCAAAATCCAAATTTGACAGAAGCAATAAACGATGAGCCTCCTCACTTACCATAACACACAGATCCTATGTCTCCAACACAGCAAGGACTAGCACCTTCTATGGATATTATCATTTGTCCTATTCTGGTTAACTTGGATGACGAAGAAACAACTAAAATTGATGAGCAAGTGCATAATGGGTTGAATTTGTTATTTTCCTCTTCTATGAGCTTAAACGATAACAACCATGATGATCCTCCTAAACTGAGTGATGCACCATGTGTTGAACCCAGTGATTCTCCTAGTACATCATTTGATGTTGTCTCTCTCACTAGTGATCTGCATTCCACATATACTCAACAAGACTAGGATGTGGATGACCTACTGGATGGTTGACTCGCATATGCTTGACTAGTCTTTTGCATTATTCCCTTTTGTTTTGTGTGATTGCATGTGCGTATTGTGATTCACCGTGATGTTTTGTTTGATGTTTCCTGTCTATGTGCATTCTTCTATTTCTACCTACATTCTTCTATATGTCATAAGTTTTTTGCATTTTCATTAGTCTTTACCTTTTATTTTCATTTCCCTTTTCATTTTTGTCTTGTGTTTTCCTTTTGGGGATGACCCAAGGCATCGAGACACCCTATGTCTCCTCCATGTTGACCCAAAACATTTTCCATTATCTTTCATTTTTCTTTTTATTTTTGTCTTGTGTTTTCCTTTTGGGGATGACGCAAGGCATCGAGACACCCTATGTCTCTTCCCTATTGACCCAAAAGGTTTTTCTTTGTTTTCGCTCTCTTTGTGTCATTCTTCCAAATCTATATATATTTAGGGAATGATGACAGTTCCAAGCTCTCTAATATCATTGTAGCAAAGACAAATACTTACCCCGAATCCATAGATCCCTTATGTGTTTCTGGGGGGCAACCCTATATTCCTTTTCATTTTTCGCTACTTTAAAGTAATAGCTCACAGCATGGTGTTAGCAATTTCTTTAAAGTGGTGGCAAACATTTGCATTATCTTCGCATGTTTTTGTCATGTAGTAAAATGCATACCCTTGCATTTTCACACTTGTTTGGGCCCGCCTTGCTTTATCTATGCTTCTTTATGGCTTAATTGGTCCTATTTTGTGTCCACAAGCCCTATGAATTACATCTTTTTCTGGTTAATCCCAACATTCTCCAAGTCCTAAACCATAATTTAATGACTCCATCATTGTGTCTTTGATTTTTTGGGTTAGGACTAAAACGCCACCTAGGGCATCTTTGTCCCCCAAGGCTCTCGGGACCCTTATTTTGGCATATACGGATTGGGCCCCTTTTCGGTGTTTGTGCCCAAAGCTTTTAGGACTTGGGACTAAGATGCCAACTAGGGCGTCTTAGCGTCTTAGTCCTCCTTGAGTCATTTTCGACATTTAATTTCAAATTCTAGCAGGATTTAGCCTCCTTTATTCAACAAACCCATATGTCAGCTTGGTGTTATATAATTTCAGGATATTAAGCATAAGTATCAATACAAGATTTTTTCATTCATTCTAATCAAGTCTTTTGTGAGAGTATTCATAATATCAAATTTAGTTCACAAGAGCATTCAAGAGCATTTCATCAAGCATTTGGAGTCATTTTTAGATTCAAGCATCATATCAAAGAGTTTTCTTGCAGCATGTGTGTTGTGCTAACATTTGTGATGTAGGGTTTTGATTCAAGCAAGCAATTCAAGTCCTATCTTACAAGCATTCAAGATCTATATCCATTGCAGAAATTACACACAAGTTTGTAGACTCTACAAGGGTTTGGTGAGTTGTAGCATTGCATGTTGTTCATACACCATTTCCTTCATTATTGCTATTTCATTTCAAGGTTTCATTACCAACAAGGGGTTTGACCAAGGCAAACCCCCATTCACTAACAAACAACAAGTTTTTCCATCCTGCATATTTGTGATTATAGATCTAAATTGCAGACCTAAAGATCACTTGGAGTGTAAAGTTGCACTAACAAGTTGTCATCTTCACGGAAACTCATTTACAGGTCAGATCTAGAAGTTTCAGAACCTGAGATCAGAGGAGAAGCAAGTATAGACCTTGGACCTCACGATCCTGTTTAGAGTTTGCAAAAATTTAGAATAAGACTAATACGCCATCTTGGGTCTCTTAGTCCTCCCAGGCATATTTTTCAAAGATTTTCCGAGATCTGGTTCTGAGATCCGAAGACTCCTATTTAACCCAAAAATAGCAACATGACTAATATGCCATTTTGGATGTCTTAGTCCTCCATGACAGTTTTTTACAGCTTTTTTACATTTCTAGAATCCTCACAGCATCTCCAAATTTCCCAGGTACACATATTATCTCACTGTTGCATAATTTTATTATTTGCATCTCTCATTTAGCTTACATTTCTAGTTATAGGTCATTTTGCATATCACACTATGTTTTCCAACATTTCCTTTTCCAAGCATTTGTTTGGTGGTGAACCCCTTAGAACTTGAAAAAACCCCTCCTAGGTCCTTCCTAATTGTGAATTGACTCACGTTGTGAGGTTGTTAGTCAATCCAATTGGGACTCCTAAGACATTAGAGAATGATTGAGTGGAAAAAAGTGTGATATCTCTTCAGGTATCCATTTTCCTATTCATCATTTTGGTGAATCCAACTCTTTTGAGCATTCATTTCATTTTCTATTTGTAGTTCATTAGGTCCTTAGATCTAGATTGCATTCATTCTTGCATTGCATCTTGCATTAGTGAAAGTGCATCTAAAGTATCTTGCATTTTGCATTAGTGAAATTGCATTTAGGGTTTCCTATATTTGCATTAGTGAAAGTGCATATAGGTTGCATTTTTACTTTCTTGCATCATTCCATTTCACTGAAAAAACTAAAAAGTGCATTGTTCATCATCTTAATTGCATTTAGAAACATTTTTATTGCATCCAAAAGTGAAAAAATTGCATTCCATATTACATTCAATTGCTTGTTCCTAGTTACTTTTTCTTCCACTTATTTGCACATTTTTTTTATTTTTGAGCATCAGTATCTTGCATAGGCAACCTGTAAACACTGTTGACATTCAAAAATTCACTATTTTCCTACAAAAAAACCTTTGCTAGGACTAAAACGCCCTTCCTGGCATCTTAGTCCCTCTCAAGGTTTTTGCTTTAGAAATATCTCTCCTATTTGTTGTCTGTTTCAGCCTCTAGAACTTCAGAATCTCACAAGGACCAAGATGCCCTTCCTAGTGTCTTAGTCCCTATTGAATTTGATTCTCCAGTTTTCAAGATCTGAAATTGCTTTTTTATGTTTCAGTGGGTTGGCTTCTATTTTTTGTTTCAGTTTCTAGACTTGTTGTTATTGCAAGCATAGGATATTGTGTTCATTACAATTTATGTGGTTTATCCCTTGTATGAGCTATAGTACTTGGTGTCCCTGCTAATATTATGGTTAGATGAAGTTTGAGACTCATGGCATCCAACGATAAGACACTCGTTGTGGATCTTGGGTTTTCCAACTCTCTTACTTATGGTGTTGGAACTAGTTCACTAGGTTTGGACCATAACTTGCACACCTCTTTTGCTATGCCTACTGTTGACATGATTTTTGCGACCACACCAACATAGAATAAAGTCGCCAACGACTACTCTATCCTCTCTTGAACAAAGTTTCCTGCATGCTAAGATTGAGAGATAGGTCATACATTTAACTCCAAGGTTCCTTTAGTGCGAATAGTCCCAGTTGGCTTGATGTGATTTTGCTGGTATTTCAAGGGGACTTACACAATTGTTCGACAGTTGACAGCAGACAGGGGACTAAGGGCTTTCATGTAATTCGAATGATTTGGCAAGTGAGCACAAGTTTCCTAATCCTAACCAGAAATGAACTGAATTTAAAATGAGTGTAGGGCCTAAGAAGTTTATGTTCTACTTGAAGGCGTGGGACATGGCGATCAATTCTTATAGACTTCAACCGAGCCTTGCTTTGCCTCGCTTCGGACAGCTTCCACAAAATCGGTGCAATCTTCAGAGGAGTAGCGAAAGGTGTTCAAATTATAACTCAACATGCAAGTACCATCAAGACGATGCATACAAACACGTGAATCACAATCGAAGTTAAGTTTGAAAAGTAATCCAGTTGACCACGCAAGGCGAACCCACGGTTAGCAAGCCCGCTAGTGGTATGGACAAGCGAAGTCTTGCTCAAATCAAGCACCACATTCCACAATTACTAAATAGTAGCTTTCTCGAGCATCAGCAACAACATAAGGAGTGTGTAACCTTGTGAGGGCCTTTTGGAACCTATTGTTGAATGCATGGATGGGCTCTTGGTCCTGCCTTCTCACTTCTGCAAATTGACGATAAAGCTCTACAGGGGTGACTGGTATACCAAACTTTCCAATGAAGGCCTCCTTCATCTACTCCCATGTTCTTATAGATCCTACTGGTAGGTGAATGAACCAAAAATGAGCCTCTTCTCCCAAAGAATGTGGAAATAAGCGGCAAGCCACGTCTGCATACCCAATCTGCCTATTTTGTAGGTGATTTTCAAACATCTTGATATGATCCTCGACCGTGCGGTTAACATCATTGACAATGAACTTGGTACAAATTTTTTTAGGATTCTTTGGCATCTCATGGTAATCAGGAAACTCTAGCAGAGATAGGTTGGTAACCAACCATGTAGCACCATTCGGAGCTGGTTGACCTCCTGGTTGAGCCATTGCTCGAATTGGATGTCGCCACTGATACACAATAACTTGGGCTGGCTGTTGTACAGTAGCTTGAACTTGTTTCGGCTGTGCAAATCGAGAAGTACTAGGTGGAGTCTTGAACAAACTTGAAATTTCTTCTCCGCTTGTTTCTCCTTCACTTCACTGAACCTCTTCTCTTAATGGAATTTCTTCACTTGACTTGACTTCTTTGCTTGAACGAACTTCTTTCTTCTTCCTCGCTCGAGTAGGTAGCTCTAACTCCACAAAATATTTAGATGAATTGGGCGTAGACCTCAAAATTCTCTTAAGCTTCTCTGGCGAAAATGAACTGATATGATCCAGGATGTAGCTGATTACTGGCGAGGTGCAGGGGCAGGGGCGAGTGGTTATCTTTGATTCAGCAACTCTCTTTCAATTGCAACTTGAATCTTAATAGCCTTTTCTTCTTACTCTTCCAACACAAATCAAGTTCGCATATACTGAGCGTAGTTCTCCTTTGTCCTCCACATGAGATTGTTCAAGCCCGAGAGGATGTCTTCTTAATTGTCATTGAACCCCAAATTTTGCTACGACACTGGAAAGATCTCTTTATATGGTAGCACCATCTTGATTCATGATAATTCTTCTCCAATGAAACTTTTTGTAGTTCAAACCCTTCTACTTCATCACAACTGTATGCTATAGCTGTTAGTGGCCCTCCTAGCGCCAATTCTGTTGACGTGATTTTTGCGACCATACCAACATAGAATAAAGTCGCCAACGACTACTCTATCCTCTCTTGAACAAAGTTTCCTACATGCTAAGATTGCGAGATAGGTCATACATTTAACTCCAAGGTTCCTTCAGTGCGAATAGTCTCAGTTGGCTTGATGTGATTTTGCTGGTATTTCAAGGGGACTTACACAATTGTTCAATAGTTGACAGCAGACAACGGACTAAGGGCTTTCATGTAATTCGAATGATTTGGCAAGTGAGCACAAGTTTCCTAATCCTAACCAGAAATGAACTGAATTTAAAATGAGTGTAGGGCCTAAGATGTTTATGTTCTACTCTAAGGCGTGGGACATGGCGATCAATTCTTACTTCAACTGAGCCTTGCTTTGCCTCGCTTCGGACAGCTTCCACAAAACTGGTGCAATCTTCAGAGGAGTAGCGAAAGGTGTTCAAATTATAACTCAACATGCAAGTACCATCAAGACGATGCATACAAACACGTGAATCACAATCGAAGTTAAGTTTGAAAAGTAATACAGTTGACCACGCAGGGCGAACCCACCGTCAGCGAGCCCACTAGTGGTATGGACAAGCGAAGTCTTGCTCAAATCAAGCACCACATTCCACAATTACTAATTACTTGCATGAAATGAAATCTACTTTACTTTAAGCTATTTCAAGATGCTACATCAATTGGAAGGACGAAGAAGCCTCAACAACTAATCATAACAAAGAAGAAATCACCATCAATGAAAAGTTCTTTTAGTATGAAAGCATTCACGACAACTCCTTACAAAGTATTCAAAGGGAAGACTTTCCTTCCTTTTCAATCTAAACTATACTATCAAACTATTCTACTTTCTACTCTAGCAATTTCTCTCTACTCCTCTGCTATCCTAACTCTGATCTAATCTAATGAGATACAAATGAGGGGGGATGCCCCTTTTATAGCTGGCCAAGTCCAACAGACGGCTCAGATTACAATCGGCTAGATGGCCCAGATTGTGCCACCTCAGCCCTAAACAAGATTCACCCTAAAAACTGCCACCAAGAGGGGTGGGGTAATAAATGAGCCATTAATGTCCATCATCCTTCTAGAGGATTCCAACTTTGAAACGCGTTCACACTATTCTTGATCTTCTTCTTGACGTTGTTCTTCAACTTCGCTCAACCTTCCATTCTTTTCTCCATCTTGAGTTTTGAAAACATTTCTTCTCTGTCACTAAGTCTCAACACTTAGCCATTCTCTTGCAACTTTTCTTCCTTCAAGGTTGAAATGTCATCTTGGATTACTTTCTTCATCACTTTAAGTCATCACCGCTTGGTCTCGACGTTCCTCCTGCAAAATAAGCAAGGAGAAGGGTATTAGAACACTTCATAATATAAATTCACTTTACTTACCTGATTTTCACACTTTAACTCCCGAGGGTTTATCGTCTTCACTAGCCAACTTCATCCTCAAATTCTCCATGCCTTAGCCAAAATTTCATATTATCATTCATCCTCTTTAGGGCGCATCTGGAGACTTGAGCTTCCATTTTCATTCCACAGGATGAGGCGTTCACTCTGGCTCGAGAAAATTGTTTTCATCAGGAACCCTATCAAAAATCATCTAGGCAATCATTTTCAAATTCATCTGCCAAGGCATTTTATCTTCACAAACATTTCTTTCCTTGCCTTAGAAAATTTTAAAATTTTCCCTTAGGAAAATTCATTGTTCAAGTGCCGATCAAATCTCCATCTTAAACGCCTTGGCGAAGTGTAGGGGACCTTGAAATCCACTCCTTGTCGAAGGTCTTCAATACCTAGAAGAGAATTTTATTCAGAACGTGTAGAATTCATGGGTATACAACGAACGGGTCCATTTAATTTTTGAATTTTGAACCTTAGAAAAAATATTTTTTTATCAAATTTATTTCCATTTTCAGCCCTGTGAGTATTTCTAGTTGCTCTAACTCGAAAATATTTTATCCACCTCGTGAAGCAGGCACTCACTGGCTTTTCCACTGGCAACTTCATTCGTGCTTCTGAAAAATTTCATACTTCCAAGTCCAGGCGTGATTTTCCTAAGGAAGAAAATATTTTTGTGCCTTAGAAAAATTTTAAGTCATTTAGCATTTTTGGATTTTGCCTTAGGAATTTTATTCAACTTCATTCATTTTTCCTGTGAGGAAAATTTCATCAACTTCACTTAGGAAATTTCCTTTTGAATGCACATATCATGGAGGATATTTAATTCCAACACCCAACATATTTTATTTATCACATGGCAATTTCCAGCGCCTTAGTTATTTTATCTTTTAACATCATGAACTTTGGGCGCAATTAGCATATGTGGAAGAAAAAACTCTAGCGCCTTCACTTGTCAACTCCCATTCACCTTACCTTAGGCGCATTTCATACCTACAAGGAGACTTTACTTCCAACGCCTAGGCAACATTAATCTTTTAATTTTACCCTCACACTCTTTATTCACCTTTTACTTACTTCAACTTGGGCACATATTACAGTTTATGAAGGATAAAATAGTCAATGCCACTCTTGTCTATCTTGGGCGCATTTAGCACATGGTGAAGGATGAAACACATTCAAACACCCTTGACTTTTTGACCTTGCATGGGCGCATTTGAGAGGGAGAGGAGAATAAAGCCTTTTCCAACGCCCAACTTTGACCTTGTTGACTCCTTTGCAGCATGGGCTCATTTAGCATGATGTGAAGGATAAAGCTCACTCAAATTCCTTTGACTTGTGCCTCTTGAGCTTCTTCATTTTTGTCCTTACATGCCTTTGCTTGGGCACATATCATACTTGAGGGAGAATGAAACTTCAACGTAGAAAATACTTTGCATGTCACCACCTTGAGGGCGCATTTAGCTATGTGTGGAGGATAAACTTTCTGACTTGCTAGACATGGGCGCATTTAGCCACAAGAGGAGGACGAGTTTCATACTTAGAAAATTTTCTAGCATTTTGCTACTACCTTGAGCTGGGCACATTTAGGGGTGGCAGGTGGATAAACTTTATGCCTTAGAATTATTTTTTAACTCCCTCATCAAAGTGGGCGCATTTGGAGGGGTATGCTTCAAATTTTGAATACTTAGTAAGTTTTCCAACTCCTCCACCAGTCAACGGCGCATATGAGAGGTCATGCTTCAAATCTTAAGGACTTAGTAAATTTTCAAGCATCACCTTTCACTTTGGGCACATTCTCATGGGCAAGCTTTCACTTTTCTAACACTTAGAAAATTTAGAGGCCCCTCTTTACCTTGGGCACATTTAGATCCTCATCCATTCAATTTTCATGCCTTGGTAGAATCTTCACTCCTCCAGCAGCTTGGGCGCACTTCGGAGGTGGTACTTCAAATTTCTTATACTTAGAATATTTTCAAGCTCCTCATGCAAAGCAAGGCGCACTTGGAGGGGTCCTCATCCAACATTGCAACACTTAGAAGATTTTCAAACAGCTTCAAGTTCAAGGGCGCATTTCACCATGGGAGCTTCCAATTTGTAGCACTTAGAAGATTTTTCAAGCCTCTCATCTAGCTGGGCGCATTTGGACCCCTGAGGTTTCATATTTGAAGGACTTAGAAATTTTCAAGACCTCCTCTTCAACCTCAAGGTGCATTCAGGGTGCTTAGAAAATTTTCATCAACCTTCAGCTTTTAAAGGCGTTTTTCACTGGCTAGACTTGAAAATTTATCAATTTCAGTGAATTTTATGCCATTTGTCAAATTTAGAGTGATTCGTTCATGCTAACCCTAGCTTGCCTCAATTTTCTATTTTTAGAAAGTTCCCCAGATTTTGTGCTTTGGATTGACTTTTGACTCTGAAGAGCCTGATTTTTCTTTGTGTTGACTCTCGGGATGTGATTGAACTGTCGGGGCCTGATGCCTGCCTGCACCTGCTATTTTTAGCAACTTACTAAAAATAGCAATTGCTCAGAATGTCTTCAAATTTTGCATGCCGATTGCCTGAAGGGTGGTGATTGTGGCTGGATACTGCTTATGCCTGACTGTCATGTTCTGCCCTTGAATTTAGGAAACCCTAATTCCTCTGTACTAGCCTGCTAAAAATAGTAAGTGCTTGATTTTCCATCTTCTGCAACTTCGTTCACCTTGAAATTCGTGCCATGGGATCTTTATCAGCTGTTTGACTTTTTCATACTGACGCCTCGTGCTGACCTGCTATTTATAGCACATTTCTAGAGGTGGCTTGCTATTTATAGTAACTGCTCAGTTTCGTGACTTCCACAACTCCATTTGACTTGAAATTTGAATGGCGTGCTCCTCATCATTTGACCTGCCCGCTGACATCGACACCTGCCGCTGACTTGCTATTTTTAGCCTGTTTCTTAAATGACTTACTATAAATAGTAAGTGCTCTATTTGCCTTTAAATTTTACCAACGAATAGCTCGAAAGATGCTGATCGCGGTGGTATACACCGGTTTTCAAAAATTCTAACCTTTTACCCCTCCTTTTGGGTCCCGAAGTTGGAAACCCTAATTGGTCTTGCATGCGTATCAAACGATCTCCATTTGTCCTCGTTTCTGTTGCATCACGATCAATTTGTGATTCTGAAGTGTTGGGAGGCAGTTGCCAAAGTGCACCTACTAAAAATAGTAAGTTGTTGAAGAAGTGATTATCTTGCTTTGCATGTCACACCACTACGTAGGTCTCGAAAAACCCACAAAGAATCACCTAACATGCAAAGAAAACCCTGACATGCAAACTCTAAAAATAGCCTTGGAAGGTTGAATTCTGAAAGTTGTTATCTCATTTTGCATGTTACACCATCGCGAAGGTCTCTGAAAACCCAGAAGGAATCTCCAGACATACACTAAAAAACTCTGCATATAAGTCCTAAAATCTACTCCGGAAGCTAAACTGCTAAAAATAGTAAGTTCTTCGTTTCAGCTCAAAATTTGCAGACAAGTAGCTTGACACATTCTGGATGCAGTGTAGCGATCGGAATTTCAAAAATGCTGAGAGAACGCCCTGAATTGGACACTTACTAAAAATAGTAAGTGGCCGGAATTTGATGAAATTTCAGTGGAAACTTGCTGGAAGCACATTGACATCAATGTTAGTCTAAGATTTCAATTTATTCACTTCATTTGATTTCAAATTGACAAGAAAGATAGAAACCCTAATTCTCAGACTTGGCCAAATTTCACACTTAAGCTCAATGATGGGCACAATCCTTGAAACGAAGACATCAGAAAAGAGACAGAGAGAGCGAGAGAGAAAAACCAAAGCCAAAAAGACCGAAATGGAGCAAAAAAATTAGGGGTCCCCATCTTGAATGGGGCGATGTGTGAAAAGGTTACAACATCTGGCATCCCTATGGGAAAGTGTTGAAAAAAACTTTAAGAATTGAACCTTGGTTAATCTTCTTCAAACCATCATACAAAAAGATACTTACTCAAAAGGGGAGAAGAATCCGATATTGGATCAAAACACTTTCATCCAAGTCCCTGTGAGTGTGTGCATTTGTTCCATCTCCAAACCATCTTGACTTCTGGAATCGACCGCAACAAGTTATATAAATATCTTAACTTCAAAAGCATCTTGGACATTGCCTCGCTGCCAGTCAGGCATCCATAGCCCCGACGAGGTTGTCGCTACAATTCTCATGAGTATTGCTCCACTGCTGGTCGGGCGTCCATAGCCCCGGTGGAGTTACTCGTATGTTCCCAAAACCAATATTTCATAATATTTTCTTTCACTTTTCATTCTTTTTCTTTTTGATAGTTCTTTTAAGCACATTTACTTTTTCTTTTGGTCTTCCGTCAATTCCTCAATTGGCCGGCAGGCAATGAAGCCTCCAATGGGTTTGAGAATTGTAGTGGCGCTGAAGGAAGATGTAAAATTTCCTCCTGCCAAGACCTTTCCCAAGAAACCAAAATGACTCAGAATGGAGATAGGTAAGGTATTTAAGGTCTTTAGACTCATGTGTTAAGACACAATAACGGGTTAACCTCCCGAGATGAGTTTAATCCAAATTGGATGATGACAAGAGGAAAGCAACCTTAGCCTTTTCAAAAATTTGCACAAATTCCAGCAGAAAGAAACCACGTTGTGAAATTAAAACCATCATCACCTCCCATCACAATGGGGAAACCCTAAAATCCTTGCCCATTCCAAACCAAAACCACTTGAGTGGACAACTCAAGGGAAGAACGCCAAACCAAAAACCCAGAGGGAAACAAACCAAAAACCAAAACAGAACAAGCCGAAAAACAAACAGAAAAAGCAAACGGGAAAGCAAACCTAATCTAATTATGTTACAAAGCAGGCTCTCGGAGAGAACCTAGGACTGGAAATAATGCTTGAGGAATTTCCCATCGACTGGCAATGGGATATCCCCTTCTGTTCATGTCCGTAGCTTAAATGCATTATCTCTCAGGATCTCAGAAGCTTGACAAGGGTCCAACCATGATTTATCGAACCATCTGCTCATAACTCTTTGATGCTTAGCCAAACTTTCCAAAGCTTCATTTCTTTTCTCCTCCAAGTGCATCAATTGAGATAACCTTGTTTGAATCTAGCCCTCTCCCTTATTGACTTCTCCACATTCCTCTTTTAAAGTGACTTGTTCAATCATCTTTGGGACTTGCTCCAATGAGATCTTACTCATGGCACCTGCACTCTCTAGATGGAAAGCCTCGTGAATTTTATATGAACTGGGTAACGATAAGTCTTTGAAGGAGGCATTTTCTGTCTCTTTCTTTACACCTTTTAACACAGAATCTCCGAACATCTCTTCATTCTCATTCCTACTTGAATTGTTTTCAATCCATACTTCGGTGGAGGCAGGCGTATCTTCTAAATACTTTTCCTCATTCGAGCTTTGCAGCAAGAGGACTTCTTTCTTAACGGGCCTATATGAACCCAAATCAGTTTCCATGAACAAAACATCACTATTTTCACCACACTCTGTGATCATTAATCTGAGAGATGGTGTACTTTTAATTTTTATCTGATTTGGAACTCCTCTCCAAGGCAACCACATGTGGGAGAAGTCAGCCGCAATGTATCCATTCAATTTCCTTGACCAGTCCCTACTTAATAGCATGCCATAACCATTAGGTATATCCACAACTAATATGTCAACGCGACTTTGAATTCTGGGATCCGCTTCCTTCAACTAAATTCCACCTCTCAACCTACCCAACCAGTTGATACCCAAGTAGTTGCTATAAAGAAAAGTAACCCTTATATCTTTGGGGATTCCCAAAGATAATTCACTCCCTTACCTTCCACACTTCACAACATTATGACCCAACTCTTAAACAAAAACATGCTTACCTTACCTCCCGTTTGAACCCTTGACCCTAGCAAGCCATTACCTGCGAACTTTAGACACAATGCCTATTGTACTTATCACCAACAAAAAGGACATGATATGGAACATTGCAAGCATCATAAACATCTTGTGCAAGACCTGATTGATTCCAATCATATGCAAATTAGAGGTGTAAATGACAAAGGTAATAAGTTTGTGGCTCCTCCGACCCAAAACTTGCAAATCTTTACCAATCCCATGCCCAACCATAATATTTCATTTGTTAAGGCTAGCGAAACTAAGCCCGATGTGATGAATATTGACATGGATGATGGGAATAAGAACAATCATAAACAAATTCCTATGGATGATGATGAATAGAGTCCTATAGATACTGATGAACAAAGTCCTATTGATACAATTATTGGAGTGGTTGACATCAAACCTCGTAAATAGAAAACCACTTAAATTACTTTCTCTTCAGGAGAAACAATCAAACATGCACCTAATGGTCCTCTTTACATAGCCGACACAATCAATAACAAGCCCACTCATGAGATTTTAATAGATCCCATCTATGGATAGAATGTGATCACAAAAGAACTTTTATATATGCATGAACTTACTCAAGATAGATATGATAAACCGAAAGCATGTATTAAAACGCATGATGGTTTTTTTCGTTCTACGATTGGCTCGATCACACTCCCTTAACAAGTAGGAGAGAAGAAATCAAATGTACCATTCTCTATCATATCTAATTCATACCAATTTCATGTGAAGTTAGGCTACAAATGCCTTCGCTCCATGAATGCGGTCCCATCCGTTCTCCATAAGTGCTTAAAGTTTCCAGTGGGCAATTAAATATTCACAGTGAACCATAGTGGCTTTAGACCCCCGTCTTCCCGTGGAAATTTCTCGATAGATTATTTTTGGCCTCAACCTATGGAACCTATAAGACCCCGTGAAGACTTCCTTTTCCTATCCTATCAAAAATAAAAAGCAAAATGCATAGCCAAACTATCTCTTGAAAACTTTCCTCCACCCATGCTTGAACCTCTACCATCTAAAGAAAACAATGTTGAGTCCAAAACCCTTGCAACAAACCAAGACCCACCCATCAGCAATCCCTTGCCTATCTCCTACAAGAGACCTAGAGACAACCAAACAAGACCTAATCCACCTCCTAAGAAATTTTATAAAGTCAAAGAGAAAGTGGTTCAACAACCTTCTATGGTTTCTTCCATTCTTCCCTCACAAGAAGAAAAGGAACCTATGGTTGACAAACCCATTCCTACACAAATGAAACTTGAAAACCATAATAAAAGAAACCGCAATGTTAGAGAGCGCAGGTGTAGGCATCGTGCTATTGCTCAAAAGATGAATGAAGACAACAACATTGAAAATAAAAATTCAAACTTGATAGAAGCAATAACCGATGAACGTCCCCTCCTACCAAAACAAACAGAAGTTATGTCTCCACCACAAAAAGGACCGTCAACTTCTATGGATATTATCATTCGTCCCTTTCTTGTGGTTAACTTGGACGACAATGAGGAAATAGCTAAAATCAATGAGGAAGTGCATAATGAGTTGAATTTGTTATTTTCCTCTTCTATGAGCTTAAACGACAACAACCATGGCGATCCTCCTAAATCGAGCGATTCACCATGTGTTGAACCTAGTGATTCTCCTAGTACAACACTTGATGTTGGCCCTCTCGCTAGTTATCTACATACTTCATATACTGAACAAGATTGGGATGAAGATGACCTATTGAATGGTTGATTCGCATGAACTTTACTAGTCTTTTATCTTTTCTTTTTTTGTTGCTTTCCTTCTTCGATTTCTTTCAACTTTTGCTTGCATGTGCGTACTATGATCCCCCGTGATGTTTTTGTTTGATGTTTGACCTTTTATTTTCCTTTTCATTTGTCTTGTATTTTCCTTTTGGTGATGACACAAGGCGTCGAGACACCCTATGTCTCTTCCATGTTGACCCAAAAGGCTTTTCTTTCTTTCTTTTTCTTTGTTTTCGCTATCTTTGTGTCATTCTTCCTGTTATATGTGTATTTGGGGAATGATGACAATTTCGAGCTTTCTAAAAACATTGCAGCAAAGAACATACTGACCCCAAATCCATAGATCCCTTATGTGTTTGGTGTCTTCATTTTGGGGGCAACCCCTATTTTTTCCTTTTTCTCTCGCATGACATAGCTTTATTTGGAAACATATGACTTGGCATAGGGATTTCCAAGTTGGCTCTTCAATGTCTTCCTTCTTGTTTGTGTAGACACGTAAAATATACTGACTGACATTGTGCATCTAATCTGGACTTACTAACATCGTTTCTTCCTGAATCATCTCTCGGTCTAACCATTTAATCAAATTCCCCTATCTGATTAAATTCATCAATATTCCTCTCTTAATTGAATAAATCATTTTATCTAATCAAGTCATCTATTTTGTTAATTAAATCAATCCATCTGATCTAATTACCCCTATTTAATTAAATAATCAATTTTATTTGATTAAATCTCTAAAGTCTGTTCATTAAATTAAATAAATTAAAACCTTATTTGATTTAATCTAACACCATCTCTTTTAATTAAATAAATCAAAATCCTTATTTAATTAATCTCTTGTCATATTCCTCTCTTATTTGATTTAAATAAATCCATAAATTTGAGTCAAATAGGTCACATCATCTAACCTATCTCATTAAATTAATTAACCCTTGATTAATTTAATCTCATCTCATGTCCCATCCTCTAGGTAATGCAAGTTGCACATGAAAATAGATTTAATTCATTTATTAAATCTCTATTTTCCTCACAAGGCATCTTTTGGAATATTCTCTCAATTTGAATTCAAAAATTCCAAGTCAACATGTACATCCAACAAGGCAATAAATTCATCTTACATGTCCTTTGCCTTGAGCCAAGTGGCATTTATTGCATTTTCCCTTCCCTCTTAAATTTCATTTCAACAAATTTGAAATTCAAAATTATGCATTTATTGGCACAAACCCCGAATCTTGCACACACTTCATCCATTCATAGATTGACAAGTGGCATCATGCCATTGGATGAATTTTAGTCCCACATTGCTCAAATTTGGACATTCATCCATCTTGGAATTCTATAAATAAAGAGCTCATATCCTCATTTCATCATCCACAATTTAGGCAAAGTTACCATGCTCAAATATCCATCAAATTTCATCAATCATTCTTGAATCATAGTTAGGTTTTGCAGATTTTAGCTTGGAGCACTCTTCAACATCAACAAAGTGGATCAAATCTTCATTAACATATCAAGCTTGCATCTTAGGAATTGGGAAAGGGCCAATTTTCACATCAAATTGGCACCAATTCCCCCATGGGATAATGAGTTTGCACATCTAATTAGGATTCAATCTTTGTTTTATTATTTTCATTGTGTTCTTTAATATTTTCTTCCTAATTTGAATGTTGTAAATGGATTTCATAGGGAATCTTTGTGTTGGCTTGCAATCCCTTGTCTAACTCGTTTATTTTTGTTTTTTTTCAGGTACCAAGGTTGGGGTTCGCACAGTTTGCATTTTCATTTGCTACTTTAAAGTAATTTCTCACAGCATGGTGCTAGCAATTTCTTTAAAGTGGGGGCATACATTGGCATTATTTTAGCATGATTTCACTTGCATTTTTTTTCCTTTTTATGTTCTTTGATGTGATTTTCTTATTTCACGTGATGTGTTTTCCTCTTTGTGGTGACATTGGGAGTAATGTCCTTCAAGAGTGTGATCTATCTCAGCATATTATATTCCCCTTAGTGGTGATGTGATGTACTGCATCCCTTAAGTGGTGAATCTTTTATCCTTTGATCGGTCCTCTCTTGGAGACATTAGGAACGATGTCCCCTAAGAGTAAGACCTCACATGAATTAAGCAAAATCCCTTTGAGCATCACTCTTTCTTGATTGCATTTGTGTACCTTATTAAAGTCATGGAGGTATGGCTTTAATATGGTCCCCTAGGGCTCACCTAGTGAACACCTAGCTTCATTAGCCCATGTGAGTATGCATTTTTGTACCTTATTAAAGTCATGGAGGTATGGCTTTGATATGGTCCCCTGGGGCTCACCTAGTGAACACCTAGTTTCACTAGCCCATGTGAGCATGCATTTTTGTACCTTATTAAAGTCATGGAGGTATGGCTTTAATATAGTCCCCTAGGGCTCACATAGGGAACATCTAGCTTCACTAGCTCATGTGAGCATGCATTTTTGTACCTTATTAAAGTCATGGAGGTATGGCTTTGATATGGTCCCTTGGGGCTCACCTAGTGAACACCTAGCTTCACTATCCCGTGTGAGCATGCATTTTTGTACCTTATTAAAGTCATGGAGGTATGGCTTTGATATGGTCCTCTGGGGCTCACCTAGTGAACAACTAGCTTCACTAGCCCATGTGAGCATGCATTTTTGTACCTTATTAAATTCATGGAGGTATGGCTTTGATATGGTCCCTTGGGGCTCACCTAGTGAACACCTAGCTTCACTATCCCGTGTGAGCATGCATTTTTGTACCTTATTAAAGTCATGGAGGTATGGCTTTGATATGGTCCTCTGGGGCTCACCTAGTGAACAACTAGCTTCACTAGCCCATGTGAGCATGCATTTTTGTACCTTATTAAAGTCATGGAGATATGGCTTTAATATGATCCCTTCAGGCTCACCTAGCAGACAACTGACTCCCACTAGCCCTCGTGAGTGTGCTTTTTGTTTGCATAGTGGATAGCGCATTCCACTTGCAAACTTTTTAGACAGAAAACCTAGACCTGGTCCATCGCGTTGGACAACCAGTCAAAGCTTAATCCGTTACGGTTTTTCCTTTTTCCTCTTTCTTGTCTTTGATGGTGTATGTTTGTGATATAGTTATGGCTTCATATATCATCCTCAAGTGTGTTCTTTTGTGCTTATGTTGGTTTTTCCATAGGATCTTGATCTAGGGGGCTTGGCCACCCTCTCGATTATTGTCATCCTATCTTACTAGCATTGGTACATTTGAACCCCTCTTGATTGTGTGGTTGGCTACTTTAGTGTGAGTTTCAAGCAAGTTCATCCTCTCACTAAAGTGGGGGCTAAATGTAGTGTAGGAAAATGCATACCCTTGCATTTTCACACTTCTTTCGGCCCACCTTGCTTTATTTATGCTTTTCTATGGCTTAATTGTTCCTATTTTGTGTCCAAAAGCTCTATGAATTACATCTTTTTCTGGTTAATCTCGACATTCTCCAATGAATAAATAATAATTTAATGACTCTATTAGTGTGTCCCTAATTTTTTGGGTTGGGACTAAAATGCCACGTAGGGCATCTTTGTCCCCCAAGGCTCTTAGGACCCTGATTTTGGCATATCCGGATTGGGCCCCTTATAGTGTTTGTGCCACATGTTTTTAGAAATTGGGACAAAGATGACACCTAGGGCTTCTTAGTTCTCCTTGAGTCATTTTCGAGATTTAATTTCAAATTCTGGTAGGATTTAGCCTCCTTTATTCAAATAATTCATATGTTGGCTTGGTGTGATATAATTTGGACATATTAAGCATAAGTATAAATACAAGGTTTGTTCATTCATTCTAATCAAGTCTTTTGTGAGAGCATTCATAATATCAAATTGAGTTCACAAGTGCATTCAATCTGAGCATTTCATCAAGCATTTGGAGCCATTTTCAAATTCAAGCATCATATCAAAGAGTTTTCTTGCATCATGTGTGTTGTTGTGCTAACATTTGTGATGTAGGGTTTTGACTCAAGCAAGCAATTCAAGTCCTATCTTTCAAGCATTCACGATCTATATCCATTACAACCATTACACACAAGTTTGCAAAATTTACAAGGGTTTGGTGAGTTGTAGCATTACATGTTGTTCATTCACCATTTCCTTCATTATTGCTATTTCATTTCAAGGTTTAATTACCAACAACGGGTTTGACCAAGGCAAACCCCCATTCACTAACAAACAAGTTTTTCCATCTTGCATATTTATTATTGCAAATCTAGGTTGAAGACTTGAAAATCACTTGGAGTGCAAATTTGTAAAAGTTGCAAAGTTGCACTACAAAGTTTTCAGCTTCACAAAAACTCACCTAAAGGTCAAATTTGTAAGTTTTAGAACCTGATATCAGAGAAGCAAGTGCAGACCTTAGAGCTCAGGATCCTGTTCAGAGTTTGCAGAAATTCAGAATGAGACTAATACGCCATCTTGGGCATCTTAGTCCTCCTAGGCATATTTTTCAGATATTTTCTGAGATTCAGTTTTGAGATCCAAAGACTTCGTATTTGCCCCAAAAAATAGCAATGGGACTAATACACCATTTTGGGTGTCTTACTCCTCCACGACACCTTTTGGCAGCTTCTTTACATTTCTAGAATCCTCACAGCATCTCCGAATATTCCCAAGTACACATATACTATCTCACTATTGCATAATTTTTTTACTTGCATCACTCATTTAGGTTGCATTTCTAGTTATAGATCATTTTGTAGATCACACTTTGTTTTCCAACATTTTCTTTTCCAAGCATTTACTTGGTGGTGAACCCCTTAGAACTTGAAGAAACCCCTCCTAGGTCCTTCCTAATTGTGAATTGACTCACCTTGTGAGGTTTTTAGTCAATGCAATTGGGACTCCTAGGACATTACTGAATGATTGAGTGGAAAAAGTGTGATATCTCTTTAGGTATCCATTTTCCTATTCATCAGTTTCCATGTTCCTTGATGTGATTTTCTTACTTCATCTGATGTGTTTTTCTCTTTGTGGTGAAATTGGGAATAATTTCCTTAAAGAGCATCATCTATCTTACAATATTACATTCCTCTTAGTGGTGATGCGACGCACTGCATTTCCTAAGTTGTGAATCTTTTATCCTTTGATTGGTCCTCTCTTGAAGACATTAGGAACAAATTCCCCTAAGATTAACAACTCACACAAACTAAGCACAATCCCTTTGAACATCCCTATTTCTTGTTGTGATGCATTTTCTTTTTGTACCTTATTAAAGTCATTGAGGTATGGCTTTGATATGGTCCCTTGGGGCTCACCTAGTGGAAAACTAGCTTCACTAGCCCTTGTGACCGTGCATTTTCTTTTTGTCTTGATCATATTCATGGGGGTATGACATTGATATGGACTTCCTGGGGCTCACCTAGTGAACAACTAGCTTCACTAGCCCTTGTCGGAATGCATTTTCTTTTTGTCCTTATCATAGTCATGGGGGTATGACTTTGATATGGACCTCCTGGGGCTCACCTAGTGGACAACTAACTTCACTAGCCCTTGTGAGCATGCGTTTTGTTTGCATAGTGGACAATGCATTCCACTTGTAAACATTTTTTGGACAAATAACCTAGACTCGGTCCACAGAGCGTTGGACGGTCAATCGAAGCTTCATCCATTGCATTTTTCTTTTTCCCTTTTCCTTTTTCTGTCTTTGATGTTGTATGTTTGTGATATGGTTATGGCTTCATATATCATCTACAAGTGTGTTCCTATGTGCCTATGTTGTTTTGTCGTAGGATCTTGATCCTGGGGGCTTGTCCACCCTTTTGGTTATTGTCATCCTCTATTACTAGCGTTCGTACATTGGACCCCCTCTTGATTGCGTGGTTGGCTACTTTAGTGTGAGTTTCAAGCAAGTTCATCCTCTCACTAAAGTGGGGGCTAAATGTAGTGTAGTAAAATGCATACCCTTGCATTTTCACACTTGTTTGGGCCCGCCTTGCTTTGTTTATCCTTATTTATGTCTTAGTTGGTCCTATTTTGCATCCACAAGCCCAATGAACTATATCTTTTTCTAGCTAATCCCAACAAACATCAAAGGGGAAACGATAATTTAATGATTTTGGCTGTGTCCCTAATTTTTGGGTCCGGACTAAGATGCCACCTAGGGCATCTTTGTCCCCCAAAGGTCTTGGGACCCTCTTTTCAAGTGCACCCTAAATGGGCCCCTTTTTGGAGTCTATGCCCCAAGTTTCATGCCTCAAGACTAAGATGCCACCTAGGGTGTCTTAGTCCCCCTTAAGGTATTTTCAAGATTTAATTTCAAATCTTGGTGGGATTTAGCCTCCTTTAATTAATGAATTCATATGTCGGCTTGTTATGGTGTGATTTTGAGATATTAAGCATGGATAAGTATAAATACAAGGTTCCTTCACTCATTTTCATATAGCAAGATAAGCAAGCATTCAAGCATTCTCTCCTAAGGCAAGTTTATGAGATCAAGAGCAGTTCATCAAGCATTTGGAGCCATTATCAAGATTCAAGCATCATATCAAGGATATTTTTGCATCATGTTTGTTATTGTGCTAACATTTGTGATGTAGAGTTTATGATTCAAGCAAGTGTTTTAAAGATCAACATCATTCAATCAAGAGTCAAGAACCACATCCATTGCAGTCATTTCAAGCATGTTTACAGCATTCTATCACAAGGGTTTGGTAAGTTGCAACATAGTGTTTTGTTCATTCATCATTTCCCTTCATTTCATCTCATTTCAAGGTTTAATTACCAACAAGGGGTTTGACAAAGGAAAACCCCCATTTACTAACAATCAACAAGCTTTCCCTCCCACTCCTATGTGTTTGTGATTGCATAATTAGGTTGAAGTCTTGAAGATCATTTGAAGTGAAAAGTTGCAATGTCATCTTCACGGAAACTCACCTACAGGCCAGATCTAGAAGTTTTGGAACCTAAGATCAGAAAAGAAGGAAGTGCACACATGAAGCCTCAGCATCACATTCAGAGATTTCAAAAATTCAGATCAAGACTAAGACAGTAGTAAGGGTGTCTTAGTCCTCCAAGTGGAATTTCGCAGAGATTCTTTCGGATCTTGTTTCAGCATCCAAATATTTTGCATCTTCCCCAAAAAATAGCAGCGGGACTAATAAGACAATAAGGGCATTTTAGTCCTCCATAGCATATTTTGACAGCTTCTTTGCATTTATGGAATCCCCATTACATTTCAAGACTTCCCAGGTACATACATCGTACCTTCCTGTTACTTAATTTCATCATTTGTATCCATCATTTAGCTTGCATTACTAGGTTTTGTGAGTTGAATGTTAAAGTGTCTTTTCCAATATTTTCCTTGGTGGTGAACCCGTTAAAGCTTAAAGAGCCACCTCCTAGGTCTTCCGTGTTGAGAATTGAATCACCCTTTGGGGTTGATAGTCAATCCAATTTGGATTCCTAGGACATTATGGAATGACCGAAGGAGAATAGAGTGGTCCATCCACTCCATTTTCTTCGGTTCATAATGATATTTCTATGTGTCATTCCAAGGCATGAGTACAAGTCTTGCACACACTCAAATATTGTAGTCACATCCTATGAACAACATTGGTGATGTTTTTAGTGTGTCAAACACTCTCTCATTCCTTCTAGAGTCAAGAAGCATCTTCATCGTTAGTGATTTTCTTGATAGTAATGTCCGTAGAATCATAGATTATGCATTCTACTTACCCTTAAATTATGTGCACTTCTTAAGTAATTTTATGTTATCTTCTTGTAGTGTAGTAAAATGGATCCTCTGACATTTTCACACTCATTTGGGTCCTCTTTGTGGATTTTCGCTTAATATTGCCTTGATTTAGTGTTGTAATGTCGATAACACATTCACATTAGGTCTTGGGCCCTTGTGAACTAATGGAATTTTAATGGTGCCTTACAAAAGTGTTTTGAAGTGTTGAAACACACTTTCACACTTGTCTAGGGTTTTATCAATTAACTAAGCATAATAAACATAACTTTAATCAAAATCAACATTAGTCTTGCCTTATTTGGAGTGTTGTAAAGTGTTGTAACACACTTTCACACTTTTCCAGGCTTGTCATTAATAATTGGGCTTCTTTATGCTTTAATTGGCCCTATTTTGCATCTGTAACCCTCATTTATTACATCTTTTCGAGAATAATCCTGACACCAATCAGTAACTAATCATAATCCAACTGTTATTGGCTTGTGTGGCCCAGATTTAGTGTCTGGGACTCATTCGCCACCTGGGACGAATGGGTCCCACCTGGATTTTTTGGCCCTAAACCAATTTTTATACATTTCTAAGCACTTTTAATTTTTGGTCCCATACATTATGTTTGATGGGACTTATTCGCCACCTTGGGTGAAATAGTCCCATGTGACCAAAATTCAAATTTAATTCAAATTTCCGGCGATATTTTATTCTCCTAGATCTTATATCAGTTTGTAGTATTGTAATTTCAAGAATTCTTTCATAATTGAGTATAAATACAAGTTTCTTTCACTCATATTCAACACCTAGCATTCAAGAGTTCACAAAAGCATTTGAGCATTCACAAGAGAATTCAAAGACAAATTATCAAGCATTATAGAGCATTCTTCAAGTGCCAATCATCATGTCAAAGATTCTATATATCATATTTGTTATTATGCTAACAATTGTGATGTAGAGTTCATGATCCAAGCAAGTGTTTCAAGCAACATCAACATCATTCAAGCAAGAGTCAAGAACCACATCCATTGCAATCATTTCAAACATATTTGCAGCACCTTATTGCTAGGGTTTGGTGAGTTGCAACATTGTCTTTTGTTCATTTATCATTCTCCATTCATATTTTCTTTCATTTCAAGGTTTAATTACCAACAAGGGGTTTGACCAAGGAAAACCTCTATTCACTAACCCCACAACATTTTTCCCTCTTCATTTGTGTGATTTGCATGGCTAGGTTGAAGATTTATCAAGGAGAAAAGTTGGAGAAAAGTTGTCAAATCCCAAAAGTTGTCATCAAACCTTGGAGAAGCATGGAGAAGGTCTACAAGTGGCAATTTGCAGTTTCGGATCTAGAAACCAGTCAAAAAGAGTAGAGCAGACTAAGAGGAACAGAATCAGGTCCCAAAGTTGTCATCAAACCTTGGAGAAGCATGGAGAAGGTCTACAAGTGGCAATTTGCAGTTTCGGATCTAGAAACCAATCAAAAAGAGTAGAGCAGACTAAGAGGAACAGAATCAGATCCCAAACTTCTAAAAAAGCATAAGTGGACTTATTTGCCACAAGTGGCAAATCAGCCCCACTGTACAGGCCTGACAGAGATTTTGACAGATCCGGATACCCTTTTGGCTGAAACCTGCTCCAGTGCATTTTCCCAAAAATTGGACCGATTCGCCCAGCTTGGCGAATGAGTCCCAGTCAACTATGACAACAGATTTTCTAGGATTCCAGACCTCCATTCTGCCTTCTTCAGTTGTCCAAGTGCACACTTTCTACTTCATAACCTTCTATTACATTTTGTTCATTTTTCTAGGTCATTTAGAGTTAGTTTGCATTCAATTAGGGTTTTACATTTCATGTTGCATTGCATTGTCTTTTCCAAGTCTAAACTTGGTGTTGAACCCCTAATTAGATATCATTCAGCCTTTAGGATAGTCCCTTTGCAAGATTTCAATCTCCTTTGCATTAAAATCTCAAGTGTTTGTTCTTGAGTGAAGAGTGTGAAAAATGTTTCTCTTCTTTTAGGTCCAAAACCCTAAAGGTGAAAGAGAATCACCCAATTTTCACCCTTTTCACTTCTCTACACATGTGCTAGTTTTTTTGAAAATTCCTTGAATTTCTCTACCTTAGTTGAAATCATGGGTACAATTCTTATTCTTAGAAAAAATAATAGATGTGATCTTGTCCTTGTTTAAATTATTTTTTAATATAATGTTGCAAGACTAAATTTGAAAAGTGATAATTTCCTATATCTTATGTCCAAAATATTTTAAATTTAATCTAAAACTAAGTCCCAAGAAACATAGAATCATACAAAATCATTATCTCACCAAATTTGTTAAATATTAGACCATTCATATCAAAAATATCTCCAATTAGAAGCTTGACTTAGTCTCTATGAAGTATCAAAATTTAATCCTATCAAATAAAGCTCTTAAATTTAGTTGTGACAATAAAGGAAAATGATACAAAATTAAGCAACTAGTAGGGAAAACATTATGTTATATCATATAGCATCATAGGAGGCCAAAAAAAATATAGGTGAGATCACATCTAATTGTAGTACAAAATCTATTGATTTTTCTAACACTTTTTAGACATGTAATTTATAGATTGTTTATTTACTTAGTTGATAAAAATGATGAACTTCATATTAAAATAAAATAATAAAGTATAATAATTTCTCCAAATGAAATTTATATTCTACCTTCAATTTTAGAGATCGAATATGCTCTAGTGACATTTTCTCCTGCAATGTTCACATAACATGCTCTCAATGAGAATGTAATTTTGATTAGAATTAACAAATGAATCATACAATAAGTTGATTTCATATTTTAAATATTTGTTTCTACATAGAATAAAATATTCAAAGAGGTATGATACTAATCTAAGGTTATGTAACTTTGGTAAAATTAAATCTAAAACTTAAATTGTATTTAAGAAAACTAATGAAATATTAAATTAAATCAAAAAAAATTTGTTATAGTTGCCTTTCTCCAGTATATCTTTCTAGCACCCAAACTGATTTGCTTCTCAATACATTGTAGCTCCTTAAAATTTAGCAATTCCAAATCTTCACCAATCATATGTCTGTTTCATAAGAATAATATTTCTTATTACTAAACTACATAGAAACATTTGTTATAATTTAAAATCTATAACATAAATATAAATTTTCCAACATAAAATTAATCTAAAATTCTTACTTGTATATTTTTTCTAAATGTGCATTCTTATTCGTAAGTTCTCCACTTCTAAACGTAATGTCTGTTGAGACATAGAGTGTTAACCCATCAGACATTAATACTATCAAATTAATTCTACTAAATGGATAACAAAGGTATATGTAATTTAAAAAAAAAAACAAAGGTATATGTGATTCGAAGTATACATTCAAAAAAACTGATACATAGAATTCACATTGTTATTATTTTTTATTTTTTTATTGAATAAGTTATGTCGAATGTCCTAAGTAGAAGAATATTTAATTTTTCTTTCACGTCCAATCCTGAGAGATTTCCACCATGTAGGCCCCTTAGTTTCCTTTAAAATAAAACCCCGTTATATTCTCTCAATTATGAGATACAATAAGTACTCTTTTTGAAAGATGTTGGTACATATTAGAAAAGCCTTTACTCAAATATTTCATATAGTGAAATCAATTTCACAAAATAATTTCTCAAATATTTGATATTTATACTGCATTCTATAAACTAGATATAGTTACCCATTTTGTGCATCGGCTTTTCACAACCACTATGAAGAGCAATGATTTCCCTCTCTTAAAATGGAAATATTTCTTGAAAGTTTAATATTTTTCATTAAGAAAGACTACTACAAGGGATACTAGTGATTGAGTTCTAGTTAGTTGTTACCAAACCATCAAGCTTGGAATTTTTAAGAAATCAAATATTTAATAAAATTAGAGAATGATTTATGTTCACATGAGAAGTAATAAGAAGGTAATAAAATTATTTATTCAAACTAACATATTATTTTGTAAATATACAATTAAAATAGAAAAAGTAGAAAGGGGAGAAGAATCTTGTTTTTCAAGATTTTTTTAAAACTCTTTAAAAACTAAACCTATCTACATGAAGATCACTCAAGCACAACGTTACAATGTAAATAATTAAACTATCAAAACTACCATAAATGTGTTCAAATCCTTCTCGTAGATTATATATATAATTATTTGAATAGGTACAACTACATTTATACATGTTAATCATGCCTCAGTTTACAACCCCTATAATTAATACAAATGTACCACAAACAAATCATTATATTTTATGTAGACTTAGATGAAAGAAATGTGAAAGAAAAAAGTCACTTAAAATTGTCTCTTGCCATAAAAAAGTGTATTCAATACCAATTTAAAGTTTTTAAATCAAATATTTATTCACTATTTAACAATGATCCCATAATTAGGTCTAGTTTTATAATTCAAAGAATTTTTCTAGATAATGGCCTACTTATTCGATGCTTGAGAATGTTTGGGATGCTATGGTAGTTTTGAAACATTACTTAGTAGAGATATCATTATAAGATTGGTTATTGTCGTCAATAGTCTCATAAATGTAGTTTGGTTGCAAGAGAAAAATAAGTGCTTAGATAAAATCGAAAGTTATATAACTATATTTTTCTTCAATATAGTGTATGTTTTAAAAATTACACTTCATTTTGAGTTTATACACAAAAAGTAAGGCCTCTATAAATAATAACTAGTCCAAAGAAACTGAACGAAGTATTATTTTATCATGGTAATTGGTGAATTAAAAATACCTAATGAATTTATCATGGAAAGTGCTGAACTATATAAATCCCAAAAAAAATTCTAAAAATCTCTAATGAATTCATACTAGCAAAACTGAGTTCCTTCTATATGGTTTTGAGAGTCTTCAACTTCTAAAATTTTAAATTTTCTAGTTACCTTTTCCTTTTGGATTTTCATTTTAATGTTTTTGATTAGATAAGCAAGGTTTTTGAAAGGGCCCTGAACCCTTTTACAAATTGAAAGATAGAATGTTCAGCTTGGCAAAATAGCAAACTAGCAAAGAACAAAAAGACAACGCAAAACAGCAACCAAACAGAACCACTGCAAATCCATCGAAATGGAGCAGAAAAATAACACACCCAGCTCAAGGTGGTTTAAAAAATTGTTGCAAAGATTTTTGCTGAACCATTATACAAGGGTTCTTTTCCACAGATCTTTTCATCTTTTTATTGCAAGGATAAGAAACAGAACCACTCATGGGATCAATCAACCTAGAAGTATCAACTGAGAGACTCTTAGAATCTTCAACCTGGGGAGTTTGAAAGAGCGAGGTGTGATCTTCCGCAACAACAGACATCTTCTCAGGATTTTGAAAGAGTGTGGTGTGATTTTCCGTTTCAGTAGGCATCCTCTCTTTTTTCTTCCAAACATAGTGTTCCTTCTTTCTCCTTAGGCAGGTAAAGGAGGCATGACCAACTTTTCCGCAAGAATGGCAAATAATGGGAGAATTTTCATATTCAATCTGCTGCACCCATTTGCCAAATCTTGAAGATAAGATAATCTGAGTGGGGAGAATAAGGTTATTCTCCACTAACACACAAAACCTAGCAAACAGTAATCTCTTCATGGATTTCGTGATCTTATCCGTACAACAAAACTTCCCAAAAGAATTAGCAATACCCATAAAAACCTTTTCATGCCAAAACTCCAAAGGCAACTTTGGCAAACAGACCCAAATAGGAAACATAAGAGTGTCTGTCATAGGGTTGAAACCAAGAGACCGCCTATGAAGACAGAGGCCATTCAGACCAAAAAACCAAGGGCCATCAAGAAGGGGCCTTAGAGCAACTTTCTTCGCAAAGAAAGGAAAAGAGGAAGAAACCATTTATCATAGCAGTTACCTTGACCTGATCGCAGAACTTCCAAATCCAACAAACCCATCTACTAATACCATCTATGTTGGGACAAATACCACAGAATCTCCCAACCAAGGAGCATTTAAGCCAATCCAAGGTCTCTAAAATGGTAGAATTAGAAACATCAAATTCAGCTTGTCCTTCCTCCACAGCAATGGAGCTACTAGCAGAGACATCGCCATCCTCCAAGGCAGCCACAGGGAATGAAGGAAGAGCAGAATGAATCAAACCTTCAGCCCTACAATCTAGCCCATCAAGCTCAGTAACTATAGAGGGCAGAGGGGAAGCAACAGGGACAGGAGTGCTCTCCATAGCAACATTAGGGATAAGGAACCCTTTTTTGAGACCAGAAAACAAAGCTTTGTCACTAGTATTCTCATCCTCACTAGCAAACAAATTCTTCTGGGTCTTCAAACGGGCCTCCAGAAGGATGTCAAGAAGAAGCTCATCCTCCTCAACCAACCCATTAGAGAGCCCATCCTCAGGCCCACTAGAAGCAGCAACAGAAAAACCATCAACGGGATCTTCAAAGTTTGAGAACAGAAATTCATCCTCGTCTTCCTCTAGAGCCCACAGGTCAAAATCAGGGGAGCCCACCAGACTAGGGCTCGTAGAAGCAGCAAGAGCGGAGACCAGAGGATCCACTATAGTAGGTCCATCGTCATCTGCAGAAGCGGCAATAACACCATCCGAATCTTCGTAAGTGGCAAGATCTCCATCTGAATCTTCGTCTTTCTCGTTGACGCCCTACGGAATTTTCAAAAAGCGTCGACCTCCGTCTTTCACCTGCAGAGTCTCCGTGTTCATCGGATTTTAGGTTTTTCATTTTAATGTTGAACAAGATTGGGAATGTATATATTGTTGAACAAAGGTTGTCATTGATGTCAAAAGTTGATGTAGTAAAGGGATTGATGTCAGAGGAATTCTTTGTGTCAAGAGTGTAAGGCTAAGTAGTACTTGAATTATCATTATATTTCCATGACATATCATTTTGAATTCTAGAGATTTGCAGAAATATATGTTACTAAAGTATGTTGTATGTCAAATAATCAGTATGCTTGGATATCTTTTTATGTTGGTAATTTTACTGTCAGATCAATCATATCAGTAAATCGAGAAAAATACATTATTAGATACTGAGAAGTGTTTGTATGACTGTTATATGCTTGCAATACATCTATTCACAGTGACAGAGTGATGCAGGAGCATCATCTCCAAATTTTTTGATTTTCTTTTGTTCTTTTTTTGGCTCTTTGTTGTGCGGATTTTTGGCTTGTGTTGAGTAATGAGGGGGCGTGAGATTGTGGAGTATACCATGTTGTTTTGAAAGGAAACTTTGAATTTTTATTTTTGCTGATTGCATTCTTTGTCAGCAAATTTTGATATCATTCTATAGGTTGTCATTATGGTGCAGCTGAAACAAAAGGTCAGTGGAATGAATTTTCACTTTGCATGTTTGATGTATCTCGTCCTACGTAGCTAATAAAGGGAGCGAATATCGACCTCAAGCATAATCCTCTCACATGGCAATTTGAATTTTTTTAAGTGTACAGTCATGTATCTGCGTGGGAGGCAATAAGAGCATATAAAATAAAGCTTTTGTTTGCAGAGCAATTCCAGGCGGCTAAAAAGGAGAAAGATATTTTTTTTTAGTTATGAATGGCAAACTAACTGGGAGTTGCTTGGCATCGAGTAGGTGAAGGGTAAGTGATTTTTTTGGCGCAGCAAAGGAAGGCATCATGGGCAGCATAAAAACAGGAAGAAAGATAGGTTGATGAGATATAAGAAGCAAGGATAGGCCGTTAGCAAGGGGAGCGGAGGAAGAAAACTCAGAAGGGAGGAAGACATCGATTGAGAGAGACGGCATTTAATAAAAGAAAAAGGAAGGAGGAATTAGAAGTAGATAAAGTCAGATTTCAACATGGTAACTGGATAGTCAGAGGGGTGTATGGATTTGCTTTTGTAAGGTGGTGCAGGAGCACCTACACCTTATTGGCAAAATGTGGTATTTTTGAGAGTTGATAGGAAGAGTCATAGTTGAGTCTAGGGGTGGTTTAGTTATTTGTTCTAAATAAGGTCAATCAAGACCATTTAACATGTATTTGTGTGGTTTAGTGTTTAAGGTGTCAAGTTGTTAAATGCAAATGTTGTTAAGCATAAAATGCAATTTTTGGGGAATGTTAAGGGTTAAGAATTTGAAAGTTAGTTGTGTACGTTGGGAAGATTGGTTTGGGTTTCAAAATGTATTTAAAGCCTTGAAAGGCTCGAACTTGAGGTTGTTGAAGTCTGTTTTTGAGATCATTCTGATAAACTCAACGTTATTTTCTGCAATTTACACTGTTTTCTGATCTTTTCCAGAAGTGTTCGGCCTGGTTCAGTGTTCTAATGATTTGAAATTCATTGTATGTCAGAATACCATGAATTAGTTTCCATTTAATCTAAGTTTGAGGGTTTAATATTGAGTTTTGTACGAGTTCTTTGTAAATCTTTGTGACTGTCCTGTTACACTGTCTTAAGGGTTTGAAAGGCAATAAATGATGTGTTAGTCAATCCACCTATTGTTTGGTCCTGAGGCTCCGTGGATTGACTTGTATCATGTTAGGTTAGATGTTTTAATGCATTAGGAAGCAAGGAGAGTCAATAGGGTGGTGATGGTATGATGCCTTAGTGCTGGGCAGTGCTATTCCCTTGTGAAAATGAGAAACCTAAGCATGGGTTTGGGAAAATATTGAAGGGACTGGTCTTGTGAAGGTTTGGTGAGTTTGTGCAGGGGATTTGGAAGGTGTTTGAAGAATTTGTTTGATTGGGTAAGCCCTGGAGGTGTGATTTCCTATAAACCCTATGCCTTTGCATGGTAATGTGAGGGTTTTCTAGAGCAGCGTTATAAAGGCCTTGAATGTACAAGACTAATCTTGAAATTTGTTGTTTTTTGACATAATAAAAGACTGTTCAAGGTGATTTGGTGAAGAACATGTGAATAGGTGGCACTCTCTTTGTAAACGAGGGCTAATTCACTAGCCTAGAACAGGGGTATGTTATTGGTTCTCAAATTTGGTCCAAAAGAGTCAATGGTAGTATTCACGTATGGTGTGTAACTCTGAAAAGGGTATCTTGATCACTAATTTGTTTGTGAAGTGCTTTGGAACTTTTGGTTGACAAATCCCTTAAACCGGGTTGCATTCACTACAAGGGAAAGCATGGTTAAGAGTTGAATTTTGAGGAAATCATATGACTTTGCTTTCAAGTCTGGTTGATATGCACTTGTTTCGCATATTGTTTGGTGTGACAACCCCTATACTGCATCATAAGGCGACCGCCAGAAGAACTTTTCTTTCTTGAATGTGTTTATAATTTGTCATGTTTTGTTATCTTTATTTGCTTGAATGAAACATTATGGGGTTCCTTTGTAATTTTGCCTTCAATTTCCAGCCAACATGGTATTGGCAAATACAATTACATTGTTTTTGTTTTATTGGCGCATACATTACTTTCTTGTTGTTGTAAGGAAAGCTTAAGGTGCAGAACAAACTCTCCTAATGCCAAACCTCAAAGAAGAATGCAAATGTCTTTAAATTTTGCAATTACAGTTCATTAAGATGCATATGAAAGGAATAACATAATAGAGAAATAAACACATACACAATTGAACACCAAATTTACGTGGGAAAACCCTTACGGGAGAAAAACCCACCACACCAAAGAAAGATCTCTTGTAATACAGTAATTGAATTACATACAAGTTACTGACTCTCCTTTAAGATAATTAATCTCACAGTAGCAACATTTCCCTGATCAACCTCGTACAGAACAATTTTTTATCACACTTCGTTGTGTCTCACTGTTACAATGCATATACAACATACAATTAAGAACACTTACTGATCATTCGACCATCTAACCCATCACAGTTACAGTACGTTGCAATGTATAGCAACAACCATGATTCAAAAAGTTCTCTGTACAAACGGTTTAGTTCAGTTTCCCCTGTTGAGCAACTTTTGAACTTCCCAGACATCGAATGGCCATCTCCAAGTCAGCAAGGTCCTCCACTGTTTGGCGTACACCTTAGCAGTCAACCAAGTCCGCGCTCGTTCACCCATGGTCCACTCACCGCACTACTGCTAGATAGGTAGGAGGCTCCCACTAGATGGCGGTATACCGCACTACCGCTTGACAGCTTGAAGGCTCCCGCGGTATGGCGGTATACACCGCAATACCGCTCGACAGCTTGAACGTTCCCATGGTATGGTGGTATACACTACACTACCGCTCCTCAGCTTGAAGGCTCCCACGGTATGGCAGTATACACCGCACTACCACTCCTCAAATAGAAGCCTCCCACGGTATGGCGGTATGAGCATGAATGTAACACTTATGCAATTCTAAGTTGATTGGTGGCAGAACCAGGGTTATACCAGTGAGTTTGAGACACATTTTCTCAATAGTTGTCTCAAACAAAATAAAGTATTCTTGGTATAAGACTGCATAAAGACACTTTTTTGGGATAAATTATTGGTCATTAGTCCTAGTTTGCATACCCAAATTGGTTTACCTGAAAGGGAACGATCTTGTAGCTTGAAATAGAGTAATTCAAAAATAGTTTCTAGTTTGGTTTTCAATTGTTTCCATCAATTTTTGGTGTTAGAGCCACAAGTGATTGGGTAGGATAAGTTGGGCAACATGCCACCAAGAAGAATGCCAAGAGGAGGTATCAGAAGAGGCATGGATGAAGGGATTCTTGAAATGCTGAAAAATCTCATGGCAAAAATGGCGACCATGGAGTAGGCACAGAGAAGAGGGTTATCTGTGGGAGATATAAGCGACAATGAAGAAGAGAAGCAGTCAGGCCGAGAAGAGGTGCTTCATGGAGAAGGAGAAGACCTTGATGTTGTTGAGGTGAGAATACTAAGAGTAGTCATGGGGGTTGGAGCCAAGCCCAAGATAGAAGTTCCCATCTACTCAGGAAGCCTCAATGCAGAAGAACTCATTGATTGGATCAGTGATCTTGATAAGTATTCTGAATACGACGAAGTGGTAAAGGATAAACAAGTCAAGTTCACATGCACAATACTCAAAGTCCACGCTGCTATGTGGTGGGATTATGTTTAGTTGGAAAGATCAAAGAAGAACAAAGAAAAGATAACTTCTTGGTATAGAATGGTTGCCAAGCTGAAAGCCAAGTTCCTTCCTAAATATTACCAAACTAATTTGTTTAAAAGATTACAAAACCTCAAGCAGAAAGTGATGAGTGTGAAAGAATACACAGAAGAATTTTAAAAACTTGTGATTCGGTCAGGGCATAGTGAAGAAGATATGGAAAAGGTAGCTAGTACCTCAACGGATTGCGATATAGTTTGCAAGATGAATTGAGTCTTTTCTCACCTAGGACACGAGGAAGCGTATCAATTTTCTATTAAAGCAAAGGAAAAGCTTATGAGAAATCAAAATCAGCAAGGCAGAGGTAGAGGAAGAGGAGCAATAGGAAGAGAGCAGCAATCTAATAGAGGATAGCAACACCATCAAGGTGAAGAATTAAGCACTTCTAATGGACAAGCTAATCTAGAGAGACAGGTAGTTTCCAAAAAAGAGGAGGAGACCATTTGGTAAAGAAGGTTACCAAGGAAGAGGAAGAGACTTTCCTCGCAAGTGCTTTAAGTGTAACAAGTTTGGTCAGAAAAGTTGGGAGTGTTTTGAGTTTACACAAGAACTTGGCCACACAAGGCTTGAGAGGAGTAATCAGATTGTGCAAGCAGACCAAGAGAGTGTGGAGTCACCTTCTCATAACTTAGAAAAACCTAAGACAGGGGAGACTTTTTTGTTCAAAAGAGTATCGTTGAAGCTACCAAAGGAGAATCCAGAACTTGCACAAAGGAGAGCTTTATTTAAGACCAATTGCAAGGCTAAAGGTAAGTTTTGCAAACTTATTATTGATAGTGGTGTTGACGTGGTTTTTGTGACCGCACCAAACAACAGAACAAAAATAGTCTGAAGGCTACTCCGTTCTCTCTTAATCAAAGTATTCCGTGCGCTAAGATTGCGAGAAAGTTCGCACGTTCAACTCCAAGGTTCTGAATACTTAGAATACCCTCAGTTGGTTGATGTGTATTGCTGTGTTCTTACGAGAGGACTTACATAATTGTTCAGACTTCTTGCAGTTAGCAGCTGGTATATGATTTGAAGGGGATTCTTGCGTGTATGATTTGGCAATGTAGTACGTTTTCCTAAAGCTAATCAGAAATATGCGGAAAGTAAAGAGTATAGGGCCTAAGAAACTTATATTCTACTCTAAATGCAGCATATGTGGAGCTTCGTTTTAGTAAACTTCAACCAAATTTCACCTAGCCTCACGTCAAACAGCTTCGGTAAAATTGGTGCAATCTTCAAAGGGATAGCAAAGGATTTTCAAATTATGATTTAGCATACATACACCATCACAACGACGCATATAAGCATACAAACCACAACCGAAGTTAAACTCAAGATAATGTCCAGTTGATCACGCAAGGCGAACTTATCATCAACAAGCCGCTAGTGGTATGGAATGAAAGAAGCTACCTCAACAAAAATACCACACATCAAAGTAAACTAATTGCATGAAAATTACGCTACTTGGATACGAAAGGAACAAGAGACCTTGCTAGCTATTCATGACAAGACGAATCCACCATCAATGAAAAGATCTATTATCATGAAAAGTGTTACACAACAATCTCCACAAAAGTTTTCAAAGGGAAAACTTTCTTTCTTCTCCACACTATGCAAAATGTCTACAATGCTCTACTATCTAGTCTCTAGCTCTATCTCAATTCTGACTCTGATCTAATCTCCTGTTCTAATGAATTACAAATGAGGGGGACTCCCCCTTTATATAGCTAGCCAAGTCCCAAAAGAAGGCTAGGGTTACAATCAATAGAGTGGCCAAAATCGTGCCACCTCAGCCCTAACCCTAAAAACTGCCAGAATAGGGAGTGGTACATTAAATGAATCAAAGATTCCCACTCACTCCCAAAAATAGCAAAGGCAATAAATGCCCACAATCAGTCTTCTAGAAGATCCTCGTCCAGTAGTGCATTCCTGTTCTCCTTCTCTCTGGCTGCAAACTCAACAAATCTGCCAAATACAGCCTTAACCTCCTGAACTGAAATGGGTGCAATGCAATCTAACTAAAACTCTAACATTGTGACTGAATGCTCATGTCTTGCACAAGACCTCCTCCAAGCAACTAAGGAATCCTGCGTGTTCTGGATCAAGGTGGAGAAAGTGGAGGTATTCTCAAAGTCATCCTGTGTGAAGGTCTTCACATCTGAAAAGAAAGGTACCAGCCTACCCCTCAAATTATCAATATTAACCTCATCTGGATTCAGCCGACTAGCAAATATGGCCTCAAAAGTATTCTGAACTCCATCAATGATATTGGCCATGGCCTTATGTATCCTGGCTGAATCCGCCTGTGCCGCGTCGAAGAAGCCACGCCCTGTGATTGCCGAAGAATACCACCTAGAGAAATCATACCTGTCATTCTCCTGAATGACACCTCCATCAATCAGCAATCGCAACAGAACATGTCTCAATACCTCAAGACGCTGAATAACCTTGCTCTGATAGATAGAAGCATCGCCCCAAGAATGATCCACTGCATCCATCTGTGTCAAAATACTAGAGGCCTGCTGAAAAGCGAAGGTAAGGTTCTCCATAAACTTCTCTGTCTCGACACGAACCCCTGCGACCCATTTATCTGCCTCCTGTGCCATTTTTCCTAACTCCATCAAGCCGCTGATTGACTCCCTAGGTATCTCCGCTGGAGGCTCTATCACTGGAATATCCTGCCCTCGAGAACGAGACAACTGCTGAACATATAAGATTAAAGCCTTGTGTTCTCTTTTCAGCCTTTTATATTTTCCTTCTTTCTTGAATAATCTGTCTTTGAGGGCGAGGTAGGAGTTATCACACTCCTCTACAATCTGCGCACCAGTGGGGCGTCCCAAATCCAGAGTCGTGACCACATAATTCTCAGGTACTGCTTCATTTCGGTCACACTCAACTCGTGGCACAGCTACATGAAGGGTGCGAGAGCCATCCTCTTCAGTGGATATCTTCGAAAACTTTCTTGCTTTCTTCTTCTGTGGAGGTGCACTGATCCTGTTCAAAAACTCCTCCATTTCAACTGCTTGATCAATCTCCTCACTGGGGCTTCTTCTCATTCGTCCTTAAGCCAATCGGGCACATCATACTGTATATCAAAGGGCTGCTGCTCCTGTGCCTCGACTTCTCTAACTTGCTCAACCTCTACATCATTCGGCGAGGCTCATCCTCGAGTGGCTGAGTGTCTCCTGACACTATATCATCATCATCATTCATGGCTGCCTCTAACTCCTGCTGAAACTGGGGGTCAGTAATAGTCCCCTCATCATCCTGCTGATCAACCCTAACAGGTGCGTTGACGCTCTGGCCAACCGACTCTCTCCGTGGAGGCTGAACAACATCCTGTACCACCTACACCTGATTCAATGCATTTCTCTGATCAGCAAACAAAGAAACCTCTTGGATACTTGGAGAACGTGTCTCCAATTGTGATGCAACTGTAACTCGTGGAGGCTCTGGCTGAGTAGGCTCCTGTCGAACTATCTCCCTCTTTCTGGACTCTGGACCTCGTGTGATCTGCTTCTTTCTGCCAGTGGTGGGCGTCCTGTGATCTCCCATCATATTGTAAGTCAAGGAAATTGACCTACTCTTCAACCTGTTTACTCGCCTATCAACCCATGCTCTAGTGAATGTCAGGACCGGGATAGAAAGTGTGTCCAAATCAGCAATCTCAGGCTCTGACCAACCTGGAGGTGGAAGTGGAGTATCTCTCACTGCTGCATAATCGGGATGGACAACGTCCATATCCTCGTTCACCTGGTTTGGAACCGGCACCACTTCACACTCCCTGATCAAAGTAATCGGCAACCGAGAAAACATCATTTTCCTTACTTCAATCTCATCAACTGCATCAGCCCAATAATCCTCAATGGTGGCCTTATGTTTAAATTCCTCTGACAGTACCCATTTGATGTTATGATGTGGGTCGTAGTGCTGTCGGCTAATATGATATGAGAAATGATAAAATTGAAGTTCACTTTCAGCCTCTCTAGCTGCCTGTATGGAAGGACACACCTCATCCGAGTTGCCCATGACAACTGGAAATTCTACCCCTCCTTTCTTCTTTTTATTTTGAATCTTATCAAAGGCAAGCAATTGCCTAGATATTTCTAGCATTAAAACTCTATCTGTTGGGTACTTAGGCAACCTATATGGATATGATGAGAAACCTTGCAGCCTAATATAAGAAAATTTTGGAAACTGTATAAACCAGCACCCATACCTTTCAATCAACTCTTGGGCTTCCCTCGAGATTCTGTGATGTAATCGCTCCTGAAGCAGCCTCGTGATATACATGGTGAAGAAATCGTTGACACGCTTGTAGTGAGTTGTGCTCGCCAAATGCAACTATGGACAGGCATCATATATCTTGAATTGATGAGAGCCACAACCGACAGGCTCCTTATAAGAGATCCCTCTGTACTTAGTCATACGTGCCAACATATAGATAATGTAAGAGCTCATGTAAAATGTCTTCGTTCTTCGGAGGCTTAGGAGCTGCTCATGTAAATTATCACTTATCATCTCGGCCCAATTGACATAATCCTTCCCTTCTAGCACGACATTGATATAGTAAAACATCCAAGGCTCAAAAATAAATGACTGTGCACAACCACCAACCCTGCTCAGCATCATGATGAGATCACAATATTCTTGCTTCAAGTCCTCCGCTATCATCTACTTTGGCAACTTTGTACGAGAAGGCTTGGGAGTGCTCATCCAGTGAGTGTTAATCGTCTCCGTGCATCTCTCGAAAGTAGAAGCGTACATCCGCTCAGCCCGCTCTCTGGATTTGTAAATCATGTTCCTGTGCGTCGGGATCCCGAAAGCTTCACCAATGGCTGCTGGAGTAAGATTTGCTAGCACTTGGCCATCAGGTGACATGATTGAATGATGATCCTTCTCATAGTAATTGGCGCACTCCATTATCAGCTCCAAGCATTGGATGGCTGGTGGAAAACTACCAGCTGCATATAACCCACTTCGAACAATATTGTGTGAAGTGGTCGAAGGCCGATGACTTCAGATTCCCAACATCCTGTTCTTGAAGGCTTCCAGGTTGACGGAGCCCAAATTGGTGTCTGTCAGCTTGCCCAACTTTGAAATGAACTTTGATTCTGGCATGAATGTTTTGCTCAACTTCCTGATCATTGCTTGTCTGGATGCACCATTGTCCTTGCCAGTCGCCCTTGCCTCAGCCATCTGCAACATAACAAACATTCGTCAGCAATTTATAAAAAATAAAATAAGACATTGCATAGGGGCTGTAGTCGACTTCTAGAAGCTGCAATAACTTTCTTATTTGCAAACCTCAGCTTCCTCTTCTTCAATAAATTCAAACTTCAACACTTAGAAAAGATTTCTAAGTGGACTTTAGTGACTTCACTTCACTTCTTAATCAGCAATTTGAACTTTTATGACTTCGTATTTCACACCAGCAATCAGCAAGTTCACACTTTGAAAACTCTCAGCAATTCACTTCACTTCAAGGCATCCCCTCCAACTGGCAACTTCAACTTTAGCAATGAATCAAGCTTCAATCACACTCGTACCTTCTCTAACCAGCAAGTGCGCACCTCTTGACTTCATATTTTTAAGGCGTCCCTCTCCAACTGCAGACTTGAATACATTCAGCAACTTCTAAGTGCGCCTCTTCAATCCTCAGCAACCTTCAGCAAACTCTACTCCTCAGTAAAAATTCGAATTCCTTCAAGCTTCAGCAAATACTCAATCTTCAGCAACTTACTCAGAGCAAGTCGACTTCTCCAGCTGTGAAAAATAAGTGAGAAATTTCTTCATTTTATAGCTCAAAATCGAATTCTAGAAGGAGCCAATTTTAGCCAGTGCATTTAATTTCCACTACTCCATTTCAAAAATTTGAATTCTCCCTCTTTGGTATTTCTGACACTTGTCTCTCGACGTCCGGAATCTTATTCTTCTAGAAACTTGACTTTGACTGGCATCTTTGAATTCATTTTTGAAAATTTAATTTAAATCCACCTTTTTAATCCACCAGCCGGAACTCTGTCACTTGAAATTCGAATCATATCTGGAAAAATTCATCTTCAAAGAATTCCATCAAAATCACCTAGGCAACTCATCTTGAATTCATCATTCGAAGAAATTCATTTTGAAAACACATTTTATTCAAATTTGCCTTAGAAAATTTTAAATTCTCCCTTAGGAAAATTCACAATTTGAGCACTGATTAAATTCTTCACTGAAAAAGTGTTGGCGAAGTGCGGAAGACTTGGAAATCCATCTATCATCGCGAATGTTTAGTTCCCAGAAGAAAATTTTCTTCAGAATGCTTCGAATCCATGGGTACCCAACGAACGGGTTCATTTAATTTTTTAATTTTGAACCTTAGAAAATATTATTCTATCAAATTTAAATCCATTCTTCGCCTGTGATCATCCTGTTGCTCTGACTTGAGAAATTTGAGTTTATCTGCATTATCATCATTCTCTGACTTCAACATTGAGAAAATTTGCTCGGGCTCCACGGAGAAAAATTCCACCACCTTGAGCCCCTAGGCGTATTTTCTAAGGGAGAAAATATTTTCCTTAGAAAATATTTTAAATCATCTTGCACTTTGAGAGTTTGTCTTAGAAAATTTTGATTCATTCGCCAATGTTGGAAATTTTATCAATTTCATTTAGAAAAATTTTATTCATGCCTAGCACACTTTTATTCCTTCACTCCACACTAGCATTTTACTCCACACTAGGAAAATATTCCAATGCCTTAGAAATATTTCATTTTTCTTCACTCAACATCTTAGGCGCATTTTGTGTTCGAAGGAAGATATTCATCTTGAAAATTTTCATCACCCAGCGAGTTGCTTTACTTCACATTTTACTTCATCCTTTAGGCGCATAACACTTAAAGAAATTTGAAATCACGCCTTAGCATTTTATTCCCAACACCTCACACGCTTTAGAAAATTCTCGGGCGCATTTTGCACTTGATGGAGGATAACGCCTAGCATTTACCTTGTATTCACCACGCCTTGGCAATATTTTTCACCTTATTTACTACCTCCATTCACCTTTTACCATCCTAACTTGGGCGCATTTAGGCATGCAAGAGGGATGACCTTTCAACTTCTGTTTTTTTGTCTTCACTTGAGCTTGTTTGGGCGCATTTAGGAGGGTGAGGAGGACAAATTTCCTTTGACCTTTTGACCCTCTTCTAACTTGAGCGCATTTTTATGTAGGAGAAGGATAAGAATGTTGACTTGTTGACCCATTTTCCTCTTGGGCGCATTTGGACATAGCTGGTGGATAACAACGCCTTTGAGTGACTCTTCACCTCCCGTTTTTGTCTTGACATGCATGTATTTGGGCGCATTTTGCCTAGGGAAGAGGATGAAAATCGTTGACTTTTCTTTGACCACTCACAACTTGGGCGCATTTTGCCCCCTGAGAAGGATGAACTTGCAATTTGGGCGCATTTTGAAGGTGGTGGCGGATATCCACACTTAGAAAAAAATTTAAACCTTCCTGAGCTTCCCTTCTCCAAGTTGGGCGCATTTCCCCATGTCTACAGGATAAAATTCATTGACTTTTCTTTGACTTTCTTCTCCTTGGGCGCATTTCACCATGTTTACTGGATGAAGTTCCAGACTTAGAAAATTTTCCTCATTTTTGCCAGTATTTCATGCCCTACTATTTATAGTAAGCCCTCTGATTTTGCATTTCCGAAGCTCGAAACGACTTGAAATTTTGCGCACTGCATCCCTATGACCTTGTTGTCCTGTCGCCACTGCCATTTTTAGCTGACCTGCTATTTTTAGCCCATTTTGAAGATGATTCACTATAAATAGTAACCTCTTGTTTCTGACAGCTCCACTGCTCCGATTGACTTGAAATTTGAATGAGGCACTCCTCACCACGTGACCTGTCTGCTGACAATGACACATGCACTCAATTTACTATTTTTAGCCAGTTTCCAAATTGACTTACTATAAATAGTAAGTGCTCCGTTCGACTTGAAATTTCACCAGCAGATAGCCTAAAGGATGTTGATCGCGATGGTTTACATTGGTTTTCAAAAATTTTGACTTTTGACTCCTCTTTTCGGGCTCCGAAGTTGGAAACCCTAATTCGCTCTGCATGCGTATCAAATGATCTCTGTTTCTCTTCGTTTCTGTGGCACTGCGATCAGCTCGTGATTCTGAACTGCTGGGAAGTGGCTGCCGGGACACACCTGCTAAAAATAACAAATTCCTTACTGAGTGAGTATCTCCGTTTGCATGTCACACCATCGCGAAGCTCTCGAAAAACCCATCAGGAATCATCTGACATGCAAAAGAAACCCTGACATGCAAACCCTAAAAATAGCCTCGGAAGACTGAATTCTAAAAGTTTTCATCTCATTTTGCATGTTACATCATCGCGAAGGTCTCGAAAAACCCAGAAGGAATATCTAGACATGCAAAGAAAAACTCTGCATCTGAGCCCTGAAATTTGTCCTGGAAGCTGGACTGCTAAAAATAGAAAGTTGTCTGTTTTTGCTCAAATTTTGCATACGAGTAGCCTGATGCGCTCTGAATGCCGTGTGACTATCGGAATCTCAAAAATACTGACAGATTGCCCTGAATTTCACACTTACTAAAAATAGTAAGTACCTCAGAATCGGATGAAAATTTGCTGGGAGCCTGCTGGAAGCACACTGACAACAATGTTAGCCTCAATTTTCAATTTATTGACTTTGTTCGACCTTGGAATGACCAGGAAAGGTGAAACCCTAATTTTCAGACTTGGTCAATTTTATGCTTTAGCTCACTGACGGGCGCAACCCCTTGAAAGGCGGACATCAGAAAAGAGACAGAGCGAGAGAGAGAGAGAAAACCCAAGCCAAAAGACCGGAATGGAGCGAAAATTAGGGGGTCCCCATTTGAATGGGGCGATGTGTGAAAACGTCACAACAAGTGGTTGTATAGATAATCTTATTTCAAATGAAATGGGTAACAAGCTAGGTCTTAATAGAATTAAACATCCAAGTCCCTATCAAGTTTCTTAGCTACAAAAGGGACATCAGTTATTGGTAGATGAGAAGGCCTCAGTAGAGTTTCAGATAGGCGGTTATAAGGACATGGTTATGTGTGACATCATGCCCACAGATGTTTTTCATGTGCTTCTTGGTAGGCCTTGACAATTTGATAGAAGATCCATACATGATGGAAGAAACAATACCTACACTTTTCAGAAGGATGGTGAAAAACATACATGGTTACCTTTGATAGGAGAAGGAGATAATAAGAGCAGCAGTAGCAACAAGGTTATGTTGGTGAGTGGCAAATAATTTTTGTGTGATATTAAGAAGGAAGAAGTGGGATATGCATTAGTACTTAAGACTAAGGATGCACCTACCACTACTAAGTTGATTTTATTTTCCGAAGGAGATACCAGAAATATTGAAAGAGCATATGGATATTGTGGTATCTGATTTTCCTAATGAGTTGCCTCCAATGAGGAGTATTAGTCACCATATGGATTTGGTTCCAGGGGATAGCCTACCAAATAAGGATACATATAGATTGACTTCGAAGGAGAATGAGGAGATTAGAAAGCAAGTGGAAGAATTGTGGGAGAAAGGATTGATAAGGGAGAGTCTTAGCCCTTGTGATAAACCAACAGTTCTAGTGCCCAAGAAAGAAGGTGACTATAGAATGTGTAGGGATTCTAGAGCAATCAATAAGATTACCATCAGATACAAGTTTCCTATTCCGAGGATGGATGATTTAATGGATTGTTTGAGCAGTTCTATGTATTTTTCAAAGATGGACTTGAAGAGTGGTTTCCATCAAATTAAGATCAGACCTGGGGATGAATGGAAGACAACGTTTAAAACTAATGATGGTCTTTATGAATGGTTGGTTATACCTTTCAGGCTTACAAATGCACCTAGTACTTTTATGAGGTTGATGAATTAAGTCTTCAAACCATTCTTGGGGAAGTTTGTAATAGTCTATTTGGATGATACTAGTTTTTAGCAGGTCTGAAAAAGAACACCTAGAGCATTTAAGGTTAGTTATGACACGTTTGCATGAAGAGAAATTATTGATCAACCTCAAGATGTGCGCCTTTATGAAGACTGAGTTGGTTTACTTGGGTTTTTTGGTATCCAAAGAGGGACTGAAGATGCACCAGGAGAAGGTCAACGGCATTGTTGATTGGCCAACACCGACGAGTGCTTATGAGGTAAGGAGTTTTCATGGACTTGCTAGTTTTTATAGAAATTTTATTAAGAATTTCAAAACCATAGTTGATCCTATACTTGACACTATAAAAGGGCATAAAAAGCAGTTTGAATGGACTACAAAGGCTGAAAAATGTTTTAGATTGTTGAAAAAGAAAGTGATTGAACAACCTATACTTGCGTTACCTGATTTTGACAAAGTCTTCTAATAAGAGTGTGATGTTGTAATGTCCCCATTTTAGCGCTATTCTCTTCATTTGGATTTAACCTATTTCTGAAAGCCTGTTGGCTTGTCAGAAGTAAAATTAGGGTTTCCTATTTTATAGGGGTTCTGATACTTTTATGATGGCTTGTATGTTAGAGTTTTGGATGCATGTCTGGTGGAGTTTTTATGGGTTTTCAGAGAGCTTCACAATGATACAACATGCAAAGTGTGGTGAGAAACTTTTCAAAATTTACTATTTTTAGTAAATTCTATTTCTAGCAGTGCCATCTTGGGCAGTAGCATCAACAGTCAGCTCAGTTTCCATTTCAGGGAATGCAATTTGGAGCATATTTGGCTTTCAGCATTTTGAGGCTCATTTTGGGTAAAATGATTTATTTTAAGTCATTAATGTTATAATTTCATATTGGCCCCCTTGGCCTAGTATTAATGACTTAAAGTTATTTTCAAAGGTGGCCTTTGAGGGTGGACGCCTCATTGAGAGATTATTTAAATATTTCTAAGTAAATATTTCTCCTCAAGTCTTGGATGCCTAGAAAGGTGAATATAATGTTTTAAAAATTAAAATATTTCAAAAGTGAAATGGGCGTCCCTTTTGGAGGGAAAAAAAAGATGAAAGCTGAAGAGCCAACAGTTGCCTTATATTTTATAATAGCAGGCCATTGCTCATTCATTTCTCATCTTTGGAAAATTATATCGAAATATTGTTGGATTGAATTCAAAACCCGGCTAAGGGGAAGCTTAGCAATTCTACTCTATTCTTCGGGCCTGCAACTATGGTTCCCTAGATGGTGGATTGAGAGTGTGCTTCATTCAAAAGTGCATATTGTGCATCAACGTTGAAGAATTTGGTAATAATTTCCAATTTTGTGTTGTTGGTTATTTCATGGTTGTAGGAGATTTTCAAATACAACTCTTTTGAGTGATTTTTATGTGGTTGTGGGTATTTGGCTAAACATTTTCTATGCTTGTGGTGACCCTTTGGGTGAAATTTCAAATTTTATACTTGAGTCTCCAATTTTTAAGAGAGGTCGCCCCTTTCCTAGGGCCATACCATCTCGATAGTTGCATTGGGATTCGAGCTCATTCATTTGTGGCTGCTTTGTATTGCTTAATTCATGTTATTTGATCGCCTTGCCTTTAGGAGGCGTTGTGTTTCAGTTTTGGTGAGTATGGTGGGAGTTTGTGAGAGAATTAAGCATATTGGTGGTTGTGATGCTTGCTGGTCTGTATTTTGGTTCACTGGAAATTTATATCAGACTTAGCACTTTCCAAGTTATGCTATATTCCATGGGTGTTTAAGCTTCTAGTTTCATGTGCACTCAATTTGGAAGTGATTGGAGCATTTTGGATGAAGATAGAAGCAAATTGGTGAAAGTATTATTACTATTCTGAACTAGAGTTTGTTGGAAATTTATATCAGACTTATTTCTTTCCATTTCATGCAATCTTTCTTTGGCATCTATGCTGCTAACTTAAAGTGCAGTCCATTTGAAGGAGATAGAAACTCTTTGGGTGAAAATATGACAAATTTAATGATGATCAGCTGCTGTCTCATTGAAGTTTGGTGAAGATTTGTGGGAGATATTAACATTTGGAAGTTTGCATAGCTGCTGGTTGAGAGTCACAGTTTGCTGGTTTGAAAATCAGACCTGGTATGGTCCTTTCCGTGCTATATTCCTCTAGCTTTTCAGTTCATCAATGTAATCAGAAATATAGTAAAGTTATTGCAGCTTTTTTGGAGCAGATTTCTAATGGCATTCATTGTAATAAGATCACTGTAAATGTTGGTAACAGTAGTACTGTCCAGTCATTCTTATTTCAGCATTTATTGTGTTTCATTCACAACATTGTAACCTCTGGATGGTTTACCACCAGTGTGGAAAAAGAACTTGTTAATCAGTCTATGTACCCACTGAAAAGTGGTGAATTCCCACTCACAAGTGGATGCTCACGCAGCGGATGACTTGGTTTGTTTTGTAATCTCTTCCCCCCACTGAATCAATGGAAGTGCGGAAATATTTCATGGTTCGTTCACCACCTAGCTCCATTCAATTGTAATTTCATTTCAAATATTGTTTAGTTTTCTCCGCCATATGACAACACCTCTCCTTCTTCGGGATTGAGTGTGCATTCTTGGCGTTGAGATCATTTTAAATTGTGTTTCAATTTTGGAGCTAACACTAATCATTGGCGTAGTGTCGGTTTGTGTTGTGAAATTTCCAAGAAAAAACTAAGGGGCACATTTTAGATGTTGGTGGCTTAGCAATAGGGGTTGTCTTAATTCAAGAGCCGAAACTAGTTGCTTATTTCAGTGAAAAGTTACATGATGCTAAGGAGTATTTAGCTTATGATCTTGAATTTTATCCATTGGATCAATCTTTGAAGAATTGGAGGCATTACTTGCTTCCCAAGGAGTTTTTTTTTACACAAATAACCATGCACTTCAATTTATAAACAGCTAGCACAAGCTAAATCAAAGGCATGCAAAATGGGTGGAGTACCTTCAGAGTTTTAACTTTGTGTTGAAACATAAGAGTGGGCAAGCAAATAAAGTTGTAGATGCATTAAGTAGAAGAAGTCTATTGTTACAGGAGATTTAGAGAAATAGTGTTGTGTTTGAAAGCTTGAATGAGTTGTATGAGAATAATACAAATTTTAGAGATGCATATGAAGTTTGTAGTAGTCCTATTAGCAGAGACAGAGGACCATGGACTGATTTTATGTTGCAGGATGATTTTTTCGTTGAAAGGTAAATCAGTTGTACATTCCTAGAGGATCAATGAGGGAGAATCTATTGAAGGAGAAGCATTGTGGCAGCCTAGCATGACATTTTGGGTAGGGAAAAACTTGCCTATAGCTGAGTGTACACTATTATTGGCCACGAATGAAAGCATAGGTGAATAGGTATGTGTCATGTCCCTGAAATCGTTACACTTTGAAATAAAAATAAATGAATAAAATACATATTAACAATTTAATATTATTATAACCCATTAGAATATGTAGAATAGGGAGCTGTGCGAACCTGGTGTGTTGAGGGGAGGGCGGCATTTTGCTGAGCTCTCTGCTCCTGCGCCCTTGCTGTTGGAGGCCCACGGCCTGTAACAGGCCAGGGCTTTCCTTTTTGCTGCTTTGGGTTCTGTGGAAGCTGGGGGCTGCGGGTGGAGGCTGTACGGGGTGTGGGTCAAGGTGTGGTTGAAGCGGGGGGTTCTGAGAAGAGGATTCAGAGTGGGTGGGGTGCTGATTTTCTGTGTGAAGGTATGGCAGAGGCTCCCAAAAGCATTGTGCTTGCTGGGCCAAAGCCTTCTCAGAATATTTCGGCAGCCATGCATGCACAAAAATTAGATTCGTCTTTTGTGGGTGAGAGCTCTAAGCTCAAGAAAGTGAACGGATGCTTGCCGCGGAGTCAAGATCGCCCTGTTCTAGTTATTTCTCCTGAATCGGTTCAGGAGGACATGGATTATTGGAGCCAACATGTTCTGATCTGCAAGTTCTTGGGTATCCGGGTCCCTCTTTCGGCTTTAGAGTCCTAGATCCGTCGCACCTGGCAGGTTGAAGGAGATTTCAAAATTTTGGTGGCTGCAAATGGCTATTTTATGATTGATTTTTCTTGTATCTCAGATCATAATCGTGTTTTTGAGGGAGGGCCGTATTTTTATAATCATGTTGGCTTGTTCATTAAACCCTGGCATGGTGGTTTTAATGCGACAAAAGATCTTCCTACACGGGTTCCTGTATGGGTCCGTCTTCCATGGCTGCCGTTAGAATTTTGGAGGGAGGATATTCTTCACCGGATTGCGGATTTGTTGGGGAAGCCGGCTGCCATTGCTCAAAATACTCTAGATAAAAAGGTATTTTCTTACGCTCGCATTTGCGTTGAAATTGATTTAAATAGCCCTCTACCGGATTCTTTGGAAATTTGTATTGGCTCTGCCTCATGGATTCAACCGCTTGATTATGAGTCCCTTCCTTTCCGTTGCCGTTTTTGTCAAGCGTATGGACACCTTCAACGCCAGTGTCCTCGGGCACCTGAAGCTGTTGGGGTGTCTTCTTCTCCTTCTTCTGGACCTTCGATGGAGAAAGGGGATAAAGGGAAGGTGTCTGCGGATGAGGGTGGGCCTGATAAAGATGGCTTTATCCCTGTTAAGCAGAGAAATAAAGGGAGGGGGCACAAGCGGGCCTTTAAGGATAGTCAGAGTGATCAGGGTTTCAATCGGTTTGAAGTCCTGGATAATCAGGCTGTGGAGGAAAGGATTCCTGTTGAGCTTTCTTCTAGGGCCACTGGTATGGATGTTGGGTTGGATACAGGGCTGGAGAAAGCGATTGTTGTGCAGAATATTTCTCTGGCATTGGAGCAGGGGGGTTCGGAGCCTCCTGGGGCCTCTGTAGATGTGCAGGATGATATTGTTTTAGCAGATTTTGCTAAGGCAGTGTTTTCTTCAGGCAAAGGGCGAGGATCGTCTCCTTCCTTGGGGGTGCTGCAACGCCCTCTCAAGAAGGGGCATTTTGAATTTTCTTCGAAAGCTAGTCGCAAGAAGGATGCTGACAAGCTTAAATCTACTGGGGATCTTTTGGTAGAATCTGGTGCTATTAAGACCCTTGAGGCCCACTTCTCTCAACCTTCCTCATGATTATTCTCTCTTGGAATGCAAGGGGGTTGAATAGCACCCCCCGTCAAAAGGCTATTCAAGATTTGATTGTTGTTCATTCTCCTGATATCTTTTGTGTCCAGGAAACTAAGCTTCAGGTGGACCTCATGCTTCAACATGCTCCTCGTATTTGGTTTTCTGGTCAGTGTCAGTGTATTGGATCTCGGGGAACCTCTGGGGGTCTAGCTCTTTTCTGGGATCCTCGTAAGGTTGTCCCTCATTGGTGGATTTCCAGCCAGTCTGCTATCTCTATGGTGGCCTCGATTCTGGAATCTGGTGAGACTATTTTGGTCAGTAATGTTTATGCTCCAATTGATATTCGGGGTAAATCCCAGCTTTGGGCTCATATCAGGTATGTTAGGTCCTGCGCTCCCTTTCTGCCTTGGATTTTAGTTGGTGACTTCAATGCTGTGTTGAGCTTGGAGGAGAAAAGGGGAGGGCTGCCTAGGCTTGGCCCTGCTTCATATATGTTTCGGACTAATGTGGACTCTCTAGCTTTGTTGGATGTAAAACCCTCTAATGGAATTTTCACTTGGAATAATAGACGGAGTGGGCCTGAAGCGATTGCCCAGCGGCTTGATCGTTTCCTTGTCTCTTGCTCTTGGGTTAGAGGTAGCTTGGTCATTTGCTCTGAGATTCTTGACTGGCGTGGCTCTGATCATTGGCCAATTAAGTTCTCGACTTCAGCTTTTCCAAATCCTAAGAATCCTCCTTTCAAATTCCAGCTCATGTGGTTGCGTGATCCGGCTTTGGGTGATCTTGTGGCTCAATGGTGGCGGGATGGCGCCCCTGCCTATGGTACATCTATGTATTCTCTGGTTAAGAAGTTGCAATTTGTTAAGTTTCATCTTAAGCGATGGAATAGGTTGAGTTTTGGTAATTTTTGGGCTAGGAAAAGAGAAGCGCTTGACCGCCTTGCTGTGATTACCTGTCAGATTCGGGATTTGGGCTTCTCGGAGGCTCTTGGGCATGCTAAATCCCAAGCTCTGAAATTGGTGGAAGAGTGGGAACTCCGTGAAGAGATTTTCTGGAAACAAAAGGCTAGGATTGATTGGCTTCAAGAGGGTGATCAGAATACGGCATTTTTCCATCATTCTGTGCAAGCTTGTCGAAATAAGTGCTTTATCTCTTCTCTTGTTAACTCTGAGGGTATTTCAATCTCTGCTCAACATGCTCTGTCTAGAGAGGCTCGTCAGTACTACTCTAATATTTTCACTGAGGATTCTGTACCTGCTGAGGCTGATGAAAATAGAGTCCTTGCTTGTATTCCTTCTTTAATTTCTAATGAGGTGAATGCTTCTCTTATCCGCCCGGTGACTTTGTCTGAAGTGGAGGAGGTGGTGTTTGGGATGAACAAAGGGAAAGCTCCTGGCCCTGACGGGTTCCCAGTTGAGTTTTTCCAGGAGTTTTGGGATATTGTGAAGCAGGATTTGTTAGAGGTGGTTCGTGAGTCACTTCATAGTAAGCAGATGCTTCGTGCCCTGAATGCTACTTTTCTGGTTCTCATTCCTAAGAAGGAAGGTGCAGACAAACTTGATCTCTTTAGACCTATTGCACTCTGTAATGTGGTGTATAAGATTATTACGAAGTTGATGGCTGAGAGACTCAAATCTTGTTTGCCAATGATTATTTCTGAGGAGCAAGGTGGCTTTGTGGCGGGGCGGCAAATTCTGGATGGGGTGGTGATTGCGTCTGAAGCCATTCATTCCATGGCTACCTCTCAGGATAGGTCTATGTTTATCAAGTTGGATATGGCCAAAGCCTATGACAGAGTTAAATGGAGTTTTCTTCAGAAGATTCTGCTGGCCTTTGGTTTTTCCTCTGATTGGGTGAGTTGGGTTTTGAGTTGTGTGACTTCTTCCTCCTTTTCGGTTATTGTGAATGGGGAACCTTCTGAGCTTTTTGGGGCTACTAGGGGCCTTCGTCAGGGGGATCCGCTCTCTCCTTATTTGTTTATTATTTTGGCTGAGGGGCTTGGCCGTCTTCTTAAATCTCAGGTCTCACATGGCTTGATTCATGGTTGGCAGTGGGGGATGGGCTTGCCTACGCTTTCTCATCTCCAATTCGTGGATGATACCTCTCTTATGGGTTTGGCTCGTATTAGGGAGGCTGATTCCTTCAGGAAAACTTTGGACATCTACCTTGCGGCTTCAGGCCAGAGAGTCAATGAGCAAAAGTCTTCCATTTTCTTCTTTAATACTCCTCAAGCTATCCAGCGTAGGATTGCTGCTATTCTGCGGTTTCAAATTGGGACTCTTCCCTTCGTCTACTTGGGTATTCCTCTTGCTGTTGGCCGTCAGCCCAGATCTTCTTGGCAGCAGTTGCTTGATAAGCTTAGGCGAAAGGTTAATCATTGGACTCATCGTTAGTTGTCTTCTGCAACTAGATTGACTCTTCTTAAGTTTGTCATCCAGGCCCTTCCCATCTACAGGTGCTTTGTTCAAGCGGCTCCTATGTATTTCCTTAAGGAATTTGATGCTCTTTCTCGTCAATTTCTTTGGAGCGGTAATTTGTTGTCTTCAAAATGGAGCCTTGTTAAGTGGGAATCGGTGTGTAGACCAAAGCAGGAGGGGGGTCTTGGTTTACGCTCTGCTATTTTGAATAGGAAAGCTCTTGCTGCTAAGCTTTATTGGCGCTGGTGCACCCATCAGCACCAGTTATGGGCTCGTATTCTCAACCTTAAATATCTTCGGGGTGTTGCTTCTTTTGAGGTCCCTCGCTATCCTCTGGAAGGGGTTGGTTCTATGATCTGGCATACTTTGAAAGTGGGGGCGCAGTTGATTAAGGATGCTCTTTTTTGGATCTGCCATTCGGGGTCACAGGCTCTTTTTTGGTCAGATTCCTGGGATGGTCACCCTCCTATTCTTTCTTCTTTTCCTCATCTCCAGCCTCTTTCTGAGGTTTTTAGTGCGGCTGGCTGGGATACTGTGGAGCATTATAAGGTGGCGCAGCATGATGGTTTGGTTCTACGTTTTCGTTGGAAGCACCCTTCTGAGTGGCCACCAGGAGGGTCGGAGGGGGATGGGCGTGAGCTTTCCCAACTTTTGGCTTCCCGTGCTTGTAATTCTTTGAGAGGACCTGATGTCTTGGCTTGGGATGGTTCAGACTTGTCTGGAAAGTACTCTGTGGTTGCTGGTTATAAACAGATTAGTAGGCAATTGTTGGGGGACATTGAGGTCCCTTGGTGGAAGCAAGTTTGGCACAAGTTGTCATGGCCCAAGTGCAACTTCTTTATGTGGTTAGTGGCTCAAAATCGGTCTCACTTGGGATAATTTATGTAAGCGTGGTTTTCAAGGCCCCTCTATGTGTGTTTTGTGTCACGGCTGTGAAGAGAGTGTATCCCATATCTTCTTCCAATGCTCCTATGCTAGGGAGATTTGGCACTTTTGGTGGGGGGTGTGGAATACGACCTGCTGGCATGTTTCCTCTTTGGTGGAATTTGGGGAACGATGGGGCAGGGCCTTGTTGACGTGGTTTTTGAGACCGCACCAACACAGAATAAAGTCTCCCAACGGACGCTCTATCCTCTCTTGAACAAAATATTCAGCATGCTAAGATTGCGAGTAAGATCATGCTTTCAACTCCAAGGTTCCTTGAGTGCGAATAGGCTCAGTTTGGCTCGATGCGATATTGTTGGTATGTCAAGGGGACTTACACAATTGTTCGACGGCTAACAACAAACAGTAGACTAAGGGCTTTCGTGTGATTCAAATGATTTGGCAGGTGAGCGCAAGTTTCCTAATTCTAACTGGAAATGAACTGAATTTAAAAGGGTGTAGGGCCTAAGAAGTTTATGTTCTATTCTAAATGCAGGATATGTGGAGCTTCATTTCAATAGACTTCAACCAGATTTCACCTAGCCTCCGTCGGACAGCCTCAGTAAAATCGGTGCAATCTTCAAGGGATAGCAAAAGATGTTCAAGTTATAATTTAACATACATACACCATCAGAACGACGCATATAAGTATGTAAACCACAACCGAAGTTAAACTTAATGTAATGTCCAGTTGACCACACAAGGCGGACTTATCATCAACAAGCCGCTAGTGGTATGGAATAAAGCGAAGCTATCTCAATAAAACACCACACACCAAAGTAAGCTACTTGCATGAATTTAAGCTACTTGGATACGAAAGGAAGAAGAAACCTTGCTAGCATTTCATGACAAGACGAATTCCATCATCAATGAAAAGATCTATTATCATAAAATGTGTTACACAACAATCTCCTCAAAAGTTTTCAAAGGGAAAACTTTCTCTCTTCTCCAAATTATGCAAAAATGCTCTACAATGCTACACTATCTAGCTCTAATGCTAATGCTCCCTCAATGTCTACTACTACTATTTCAATGTCTAATCTAATTCTAATGAATTACAAATGAGGGGGGACTCCCCCTTTTATAGCTAGCCAAGTCCCAAAAGACGGCTAGGGTTACAATTAATAGGGTGGCTAGAATCGTGCCACCTCAGCCCTAAATAATATTGCCCTAAAAACCGCCACAGAGGAGAGTGGGGTAATAAATGCACCATAATGTCCACCATCATCCTTCTAGAAGATTCCATTCGTAGACGCGTTCACACTGTTCTCGATCTTCTTTCTTGGCGTTGTTCTTTGATTTCTTCCACTTGAGGGTCACTTCGAGTTATACTAAGTCTTAACACTTAGCCATTTTCTTGTAAATTTTCCTCCTTCGAGATTGAAACTCATCTTCATCGTGCTTCCATTTCAAGTCATCGTGCTCTGGCCTCAACATTTCTCCTGCAAAACGAGCAAGGAGAGGGGTATTAGAATACTTCGTGATATAAAATTAACTCACTCACCTGATCCTCACGCTCCAACTTTCAAGCGTTCATCGCCAACTTTGCATTCAAACTCATGCCTTAGACAAACTTCATCTTTGAGAAACTCATTTCACCTGCTGGAGCTCTGATAACCTCGATTTTATTCATTTCTGGCTCAAGTAAACTATCTTCACGAAGGATTGAAGCAAATTCACCTAGGCAGTTTCTTTCAAATTCATCGTCTGGAGGATCTTACCTTCAAAACACATTTTCTTCATTTTTGCCTTAGAAAATTTTCAAATTTCCCTTAGGAAATACATCAACCTAGTGCCCACTTAAAATCTTCATCCCAAAATTCTCGACAAGCTGTGGAAGACCTTAAAATCAACTCCTCATCGATAATCTTCGATACCCAGAAGCAAATTTTCTCCAGAACGCATCGAACCCATGGGTGCTCAACAAACGGGTTCATTTTATTTCTCTGAATTTTGAACCTTAGAAAATTATTCTTCATCAAATTTATTCTCGTTCTTCGATCCCCTCTGAGAATTTTGCTCTCACTTGGAAATTTTTTATCAATCTTGTGGAGCTGGCATTCACTGACTTCACCTCAGGCGACTCATCTGTGCTTCAAGAAAAATTCCACCACCCCAGAGCTCGAGGCGTATTTTCTAAGGGAGAAAACATTTTGTGCCTTAGAAAATTTTTGAATCACTCTGGAAATTTTTCCTTAAAAAATTTTTTGAATCACTCTGGAAATTTTGCCTTAGAAAATTTTGTTTGCCTGCCAGCGAGAGAAGTATCATCTTTACTTAGAAAAATTTCATTCACAGAGGCGCCTTGTACATTTTTCCCTTCACTCACCATTTTACATTTTTCTCCACACTTAGGAAAATATTCCCATGCCTTAGAGAAATTTTAAAATCATCTTAGGCGCCTAGCATACTTAGAAGAATTTTAAAATTACGCCTTAACAATTTATTTCCATCATCTTAAAATATTTTCCAACACACACCACTTCACCACGCCTTAGCAAATTTTCTAACACCTTATGACTCCCACCACCTTGGCGCATGTAGCACACTTGAGAGGAATATTCAAATCCACGCCTAGCATTCATCAAGCTTTCACCACGCCTAGAAGAGAATTTTTACCCACCTTTTACCTTATTTACTACCTTTATTCACCTTTCACATCTCAACTTTGGGCGCATTTGAGACATAGAGGAGGATGGGCGCATTTGGCATATACTGAGGGATGAAACATTTTCCAACGCCCTTGGTATTTTGTCTTCACATGGCAGCTTTTTGGGCGCATTTTTCCCATGTAGGAGGACGAAACTTGTTGACTGGTTGACTTTCTTGGTTTTGGGCGCATTTTACATGCCTAGGAGGATGAAAATCTGCGACGCCACCTCCCTTGGAATATTCCCCTTTTTGTTTTTGTCTTCACTTGCCCTTATTTGGGCGCATTTCATGCATGAATGAGGATAAAGCTCCCAACGTTTTTCTCAAGTGACCCCTCAACTTCCAACTTTTGTCTTCATGTGGCCCATTTTGGGCGCATTTTACCCCTCATGCAGGATGAAAATGTTTGACTCCTTTGACTTTCCTCTTGGCTGATTCTTGCATGGGCGCATTTCACTAGTGGAGGAGGATAAAGTTTACACTTAGAACTTTTTTCATGCTCTCAACCTCCCTTGGGCGCATTTTTCTATGTGTGCAAGGTGAAGTCCTTTGACCACTTTGACTCTTGCAATTTGGGCGCATTTTGCCTAGGCAAGTGGATAAGCATTTCACACTTAGAAAATTTTTTAACCTTTCCTCTTCAAGTTGGACGCATTTTGCCCAGGCAGGAGGATGAGACACCTGAGTCATAAAATTTTGGCATCTGGTGCTTGAGGGCGCATTTAGCTTATGCTGAAGGATGAAGTCCCATACTTAGCCATTTTTCTCGACCTCTGCCAGCCTGCCTCATGTCCTGCTATTTATAGTAAGTCCTTTGAATTTGCATCTCTGAAGCTCGGATTGATTTGAAATTTTACACACTGCATCCTTATCACCTTGTTGCCCTGTCGACACTGCCATTTTTAGCTGACCTGCTATTTTTAGCCTGTTTCTAAAGGTCGTTTACTATAAATAGTAAGCTCTTGATTCTGATAGCTCCACTGCTCCGATCGTCTTGAAATTTGGATGAGGCGCTCCTCACCACGTGACCCGTTGGCTGACACTGATGCATGCAGTTGATTTGCTATTTTTAGCATGTTTCCAATCTGACTTACTATAAATAGTAAGTGCCCCGTTTGACTTGAAATTTTACCAGCAGATAGCCTGAAGAACGCTGATCGCGGTGGTTTACACCGGATTTCAAATATTTTGACTTTTTACGCCTATTTTTAGGCTCCGAAGCTGGAAACCCTAATTCGCTTCACATGCATACCAAATGAACTCAGTTTGCCTTCGTTTCTGCGGCACTGTGATCGGCTCGTGATTCTGAACTGCTGGGAGGCGGCTACCGGGACACACCTGCTAAAAATAGCAAGTTCCTTACTGAGTGAGGATCTCCATTTGCATGTCATACCATCGCAAAGCTCTTGAAAAACCCATCAGGAATCACCCGACATGCAAAAGATACCTCAACATGCAAACCCTAAAAATAGCCTCGGAAGGCTGAATCCTGAAAGTGGTCATCTCGACTTGCATGTTACATCGTTGCGAAGGTCTCGAAAAACCCAAAAGGAATATCCAGACATGCAAAGAAAACCTCTACATCTGGACCTTGAAATTCGTGCCAGAAGCCAGACTGCTAAAAATAGTAAGTTATCTGTTTTCGCTCAAATTTGGCATGCGAGCAATCTGATACACTTTGAGTGTGGTGTGACTGTCGGAATCTCAAAAATGTTGACGAATCGCTTGTAATTTCACACTTACTAAAAATAGTAAGTACCTTAGAATCAGATGAAAATTTGCTGAGAGCCTGCTGGAAGCATACTGACAAGAACGTTAAGCTCAAGTTTCAAGTTATTCACCTCGTTTGACTTCAAATTGGCTGGAAAGACTCAAACCCTAATTTCAGACTTGGCCAAATTCATGTTGAAGCTCGCAGACGGGAACGTCCCCAGGAAGCAGACCATAGAAAAGAGACAGACGGAGAGAGAGACACAAAAACCAAAGCCAAAACGACCAGAATGGAGCAAAAATTAGGGGTCCCCATCTTGAATGGGGCGATGTGTGAAAAGGTCACAACAGGCCCCTGTTTCTACTTCCTTTCTCCAGGCTGCTTGGGCTATTGGGCCTTCCTTTATTATCTGGAATCTTTGGTTGGAGAGGAATAGGCGGATCTTTCAGGATTTGCGGCTGATGGCTCCTCACCTTTGGAGGAAAATTTTACACTCCTTAGGAGAAACTATTGTGGCTAAGTGTGATATGACTATGCGGGTGGACCCTCGGGATGTTGATTGTTGTAATCGTCTTCATCTTCCTCCTCCGCATCGACAACTCATGCGTAACAGATGCAGGCATCCTACCCCAAAGGTGAATAGGGAGGGAAGATGGACCCCTCCTCCCTGGGGCGTCCTAAAAATCAACTCGGATGGCTCTTCTCGTGGTAATCCTGGTCATGCTGGCATTGGAGGTGTGGGCCGTGATAGCTCAAGAGATGTTCAGTTTATTTTCTCTGTGTATAAGGGTCTTCATACGAATAATCTTATGGAGGCTCAGGCTATTTTAGTGGCTGTGGAGCGGGGCAGTCAGTTGGGATGGTGAAGGATCATATGTGAGTCTGACTCCCAGGTTGTGGTGAACTTACTGAAAAGGCAGTATATGGATAATGTGAGCTGGCAGCTGGCTTTGATTGTTGAACAAATTCTCACTCTCTGTGCATCTCTGGAGCATGTTACTTTCAACCATATTCCCCATGAATGGAATGTTGTGGTTGATTGCTTGGCTAAATGGGCTTCCGATCATATGCATGATTGGAATTTGGTGGATCGGGGCCATCTGCCCCCGGATTTGTCTCATCAATTGGATCACTTGGTTGAACTTGATAGGGCCATTTAATGGCCTTGCTTTGTAATGTTTCCTTGGTTTAATAATATTTTTACCCCTTTATGTTAAAAAAATTTAATATTATTATAAATTATACGGAAAATTATCAGACGATAATATTATAATTATAAATGTAAATATTGACAAAACAAAATAAATATTGATAATTCAAATATCATTATAATATATATATAAATACTAAAAGATATTAAAAAAAAAATCAATATAAAAATAATAATAATAAATATATTTTAAAGGAGAAATATTTAATATAAAAATAATATGTTATAGATAACTAATAAATATACTAACATATAATATATGTATATAAAATATATAGACAACAGCAATCATATGATAATATTGCTTATAGTGATTATAAATAAAGCACAGCGATTCCATGTTATGGCAAGATGTGATAATAATTAAATGAAGCCATAGGATGCAATACTAAGAATTCTACGATTATGTTAATACAAACAAGATCTGATGTGATTCTCTCATGATCACTAATGGTGCGATATTTTAATAGTGGCGCTTGGTGTTATTAGCAATAAAACATAATATGGGCAGTTGTTTGATGTTTTATTAACATGTTAGGAAAGGTTAATCCTTTTGCAAAAGTCACCTCTTTTGAAGGAGGCATGTATGTATGAAACATTGTATCTTTTAAAATGAAACACATTTCTTGGAAGGCATAAATAGAGAATATCATGGGAAGTACATGGGCATTCAGGGAAGGAAAAGAAAATAAATAAAATCAGGAATATACAGGAAAATCTGGGAAAGGGAATAAGGAATATTCTCAGACGTAAGGGCAGATATCTCAACAAATATGATCATCGAATCATATACAAGGTTGCATAAGAGATATAAAATAGATGAATGCAAGAGTAATTAACAGGTTTGAAAGAGATAATAAAGGAACAAAATGAGCAAGTATAATATAATCGGCAACATAAGAATAAGTAAATATATGAGTAATCAGGAATAAATAACAATCTACACTCAGGAACAATAAGGGCAGTAAGTTAATATAATTACATATAAACGTAAACATATAAGTTCATTATAAATATATATACGGTTATGCAATAATGATGCTTTCAGCAATTATTGAATCTTATAAGTACTTATGATGCTTTAATATAAGTATGGGTAATAAATTTTTATTTGTTTGGTCTACACTAACAATATCTTCTGAGTGTTAGGAGAAGATCGATTTGGGAATTAGGAGAAAGAGAAGCAGATCGGCAAGCGAACCATAGAATCTTTGTTTGCATAAGCTATCTTGTGATTGCAGATTTGTAAGTTAATATATTTGTGGTAGGATCTATATGGGAATATAATGCATTGTTTAAATATGATCAATGGTTCATACATAGTGCTATTTATAACTTATAATTCAATACGTATTGCTGATATGATTATTTACAAATATGAAATTGATTATTTTATTGTGCACATATCTTTACCATGATGGGAGAAGGGAGAATTACAAAAGGGGTATGGTGACGGGGCCCTCTTCTAGGTATGCCACCCGAGAGGGGACAGGATGAGCCCACATGGGCCAAAGGGGTACTGCCTTTTAGTCCAAAGGGTATTGCCTTTGGGCTTATGAGAGTTGGGCTACCAGGACACCCTTTTGAAATCTCACTCCCCTATCTAGTTTAGCAATATAAGGAGACCAATCATGAGGAAATGGGGAAAGATAGCAAGATGAGGGGATAACAAAAAAATTAGAATCCTCACTAGGTAGGCCACCTCATATGAATTGCATAGGCCACATGAGGCCAAAGGGGTACTTCCTTTTAGTCCAAAGGGTACTACTTTTGTGCCTAGAGAGGCTAGAGACACCTCATCGAGTCACTCTCTTCCATGTTCTCCCAAGGTTGAGCAACCCTAGGATAAGGCAATAACTAGATTAACAAATTTATTATGGATTTACTAATTTTTAACCATGACACTCTACTTGCTAAGTTATTAATGTAATTGATCTCTAACTTGTGTTGCAGGGATTAAATCAAGCCAAGGTACTCTCTAAATACATTGTTTTCTTGAGAAATTGGTAATGTAGGTTAAAATTAGTATAATTTCTAGTAGGGCCATTACAGTATGCGAAGCGATCAAAAGATCCTAGCATGCAAAGGGCAGCAATCAAAACACTGGTTTGTACCAACCACTACCTATGCCAAATAGACCATGGGATTCGGTGTGTATGGATTTTATTGTAGGATTGCCTAGAACTCAAAGAGGCAATGATTCTATTTTTGTAGTGGTGGATAAGTTTTCAAAAATGGTTCATTTCATCCCTTGCAAGAATACTAGTGATGCAACAAATATAGCTAACTTTTTTTTTCAAAGAATTTGTGTTATTGTATGGTATACCAAGGAGTATAGAATTTGATAGAGACATGAAGTTTGGTGGTCACTTTTGGAGAATGCTTTGGAAGAAGTTAGGAACCCATCTCACTTTTAGCTTAGCTTACCATCCCCAAATAGATGGTCAAACAGAGGTAGTTAACAAAAGTTTGGGTAATATGTTGATGTGTCTTATAGGAAACACACCTAGTAATTGGGATATGGCTTTAGCACAGGCTGAATTTTCTTATAATGATTCTACAAACAGGAGTACAAATTTGAGCCTATTCTACATTGTTTATGGTATGCATCCGAGGGGTGTATTTGAGGTTAGAGATCTTGGTAATTTCGAAAGGAGAAGTGCAGAAGGTGAGGAGTTTGCGAAATATATTCATGACCTTCATGAAGATGTCAAATTGCAGATTGAGGGGAGAAACCAAAAGTATAAGCAATGTGGGAGAGTGTCAGCTATAACTCAAGCACATGTATGAGATGTATTCAACCATATAGAAGATTTGTAAGCTTTGTCTCTATAATCCAGTAGGACAAGTGTTCTACCTCTTGTTTTATTCTGTTGGGGATTGGTGTCTCTAGTAGGTCAGTGCCTACAAATACATTAGGGGATTGGTGTCTCCAGTAGGTCGGTAACTACTTCACCTTGTAAAGTTCACTTGTATATTTTTGCTTTATGAGGCTATATTTTAATAAAAGACACAAGAAGCTATTCTGACTGTGATTTTTCCCATCTTGGGTTTCCACAATTGTGTGAATGTGTGCTCAATGCTTGATTAGTAGTAGTGAAGATTCAAATTACATGATCTAATATATTTTTAGTTTAAGTTGAGAGTTTTGATTTGATTAGATCTAATGACTCACCCTCCCTCTCAGTAGATTGTGCTCCCTTCAATTAATATCAAAGCAAGGTTCCTTTGAAGAAGCCTACGAGCTTAAGATAGTTTTGGGAAGGAACACTTAGAACTATTCTGGCAGGATTCTCTACAAATAGATCACCACTCTTTGATGGATCCAATTTCCCCTTTTCCAAAGTTAGGATGAAATCCTACATGATGGCTCTAGGACTTGATATCTAGAAGTTAGTTTTAGAGGGATATGAGATTCCTGAAAACCCTCCTAGGGATCAAGCTGGGAAGAGAGCTTGCAAAATTAATGCTAAGGCAAGGAATGTTATTTTATGTGGATTGAATAACTCTAAATTTTTGAAAGTGATGCAGTACAAAACAACAAAGTAAATATTGGAAAAAATGCAAACCATCTATGAAGGTGATGAAAAAGTCAAATAGGCAAAGCTGCAAAGTCATAGATCTTAGTTTGAAAGCTTGAAAATAAAATAAGATGAGAATATTGCCAAATTCATGCTGCAAGTTGATGAAGTTGTCAGCTCTATTTGAGGTCTTTGTGAGGAATTGAAAGAAAATAATGTTGTAAAAATGGTACTCAGATCTCTTCCTATAAGGTTTGATTCTAAAGTCTTTGTAATTGAAGAAACTAAGGATCTGAATGTTTTGAAGAGGACTAAATTGCATGAAATTCTTAATGCGTTTGAAATGAGATTTTAAACTGAGGATTCTAAAGGAAAGAGGCAGCATTTAGAGTATCTAAGAAGCAAGTTGATCAAGATTATGATGTTGGATGAAATCTGGAGGAAGCCAATTTTATCAAAAAGCTACAAAGAGGTTTTGGTAAGTATAAAGGCAAGTTACCTATAAGAGAGGGGGATCGACCATGTTAAAGGCTCCAAATCATGGAGAGCCAATAGCGGAAGGCTGCCCTAACTTACCTCACTCTAAAGGGGTTTCTTGAAATGAGGGACGAAAATGATGAGGACTATAAGGTCCTTCAATCACTCTGCAGACCCGAAATCTAGCATGGGGCGAGGCGAGCCGGTTTTTGGGTTCAACACTGTACCTTAGGTAGCTCTTTGCCTGAGGATAAAAGTGTGGTTCAAGAACGACAGCACGGCACGTTGGCATCTCTCAGGTGCACTGGCATCTCTCAGGTGCGCTGGCATCCGTACGACTAGAGGACCAGAAACACAGTATGAACTGCCAGAAAACAAGCTGACGACCTAGCTATTTATTTCTTAGGGGAACAAAACAAAACTATGAAATAAGAAAGATACCAACGAATGTGATAAAGAAAATATATTAAAGCTAAGGTGATGAATATGATCTCACAAAATATACTATTCACCAGCTAACTCGATATGCACGTCCACCTAAACACAAGAAAGAGGGAAAATTGTTGGGGATTGTATAGGGGTCTACCTCATTCAAACCCGCGTTTTGGTGTTTCCACCACCACGGACAGCCAAGATAACAACGATAGAGAAATATATGATAAAAGAGAAAATAAAGTAGAGAACACAACAAACACTACAAAACAGTCAAGTCCTACTCAACCAAATCGTAGAGGAGACGAGTGAAAACTTTACTACCTCCACCAAGAGCTCACTAGCCTATGATGGAGAAAGAGAGCTTGAACAATCACCACAGCCTCAACTGCGATGAAGGGAGGCGTTGTAAGCCTCAAGCACCTACTATAATGGCTTGTTCCAAACTAGATCTACGGAGTTGATGGAGTGTTGTTGCAGCAATGGAGTGTCGAAGTGTTCCTGAGAGTGCTTGAGAATGCAAGAAGTGATTGCTAGAATGCTTAGAGCATGCACGAGGATGAAATGAACTGAGAATGGATTAATTTTAAGGAAGAATGACCAAGAATAAGACATCTTTGGGTCAATTGGTCGAAGAGGGATGTCACAATTCATTCCCAATAGGAAATGTAATGCCTCTGCCAACTTAGAAAGCAGGAATCCGCCAGAGATGTAAGTGCTCCGCACGGATGTCTGCGCGTCGTGCGAGTGTCCCCAACAGTTATTCTTCTACCAATGCAATAGGAAGATGCCAAGTGCAATGAAGGGAGCTAGCTTATGTGGAATTTTTCATTTGGATTTGGTTTTCAAGGTGAGGAAGTGTAAAAGGGGAATTTGCATAAGGGGTGCAAATTCGCTCCTATGCATTTTTCCCCCACTTTAGTGAGCGCGAATACTGATGAGTGCTTCAGTAAAGATGATCGAAGAGTGAATAGGGTTACAAATGTATACCTGAACCATCAAGGAAGTAGACCGTTATCTAGCAAACTCAAGAGCGCAGGACAAGCAAAGAACTTCATAGCGCTGCAGAACTATGAAGCTATAGAATGAAAGAATATTACAGGCCCCAACCTTGCAAGGAGGCAACCCCCAAGATCTCTCACATGAATAAGGCCCCAAGAAGTAAGCGCCTCACAGGCCCGCAGACCTGGAAAGAAGGTATCCTCGAAGATCTCTCACATGAAGGAAACCTAGAAAAGCACCTTACAGACCTACAGACCTGCAAGCAGGCGTCCCCCAAGATCAATCACATAAAGGAAACCGGGAAAAGAATCCTACATCCCCGTAGACCTGCACAGAAGGTTTACAACACAAAAACCACGCTTGCATCCAAGCACCAACAAGGGTGACAAGGGCCATCAAGGAACACATACCACGATCACGCGGGAACACATCACAACACACACACATCTATTCTAAAGATAAAGGGGCCTGCCCCTAACACTGATCGACCAAGAGGTCATCCATTTCCCACTATAGATCATCGTAGGGGGAAGGAGGATTAGCTTGTTGTGGTGGGATGTTAAGAGGAGGAGCGTCTGACCCTTCCACAACAAGGAGTATATATTGAATCCCTATATACTTCTCATATGGAGTTCATACATAGTTCACACTTGAACGTAAGCACACACTTATGCTATCAGGTATACACTTCAGAAAACATGTATAGCTATTCCTTAAGGTAATTTATTTACATGGTGCAACATAGAACCATTCCTTGTATATCTTAACTGAAGTATTGAACTCAATGCAATTCCCTAACTATGCACATTCAGCATTTTACTCTTTTAGTTATTTATCAAGAAATATGCTCTACAACATGAAGGATGAAACAGCATGCCTGGTATATGCCTTTTCCCTTTAGGGGATGACCTTGAATGGGTTTGCAGCTCCTCAGACCTCGAACAAAAGACTTCTAGCACTCTTAGACCAGTCTCAAACTCTTCCTCATAAATTAATCACTTACTACAGCTAAAAAGTAATCTCAACTTCTTACTGTGAACTCATAAGTGATGAAGATAATAACAGGGGATGTCTCTCAGCAAATGGTGAAATATGCTCTCAGAAAATAAGAAAAGCTTCTCTCAGCAGATTTAAACTCATTCACAAATGATGAACTCAACTCCAAATTCCTACTCAGTTGTAACTCACAAATACCACACTCTGAACTCAAAATGATTTATTTCACTGTGACTGGTAATTTGCTGGTAATAATTCATTGTATTTGTCAAACTCAGAAATGCAGTAAACTCAAGCAATATAATGAAATGGATATGGAATAAAATTACTAAACTCAGATTGCTCAATGTGCGTATGCAATGAATGGAAGGCGTGTATATTTATACACCCGAAATGCAATAGTTTTCCACTTAAGAAGGCATGTTGATTGACAAATAGTCTCAAGAATTAGTCAAAATGATACTTGGCAAGTTTCAAAACTGTTAATCATCAAAAAGGAGGTGAATCGACTTCCTTTTAAGCCAACAAATTAAGAATTTTTCAACTCTCACATGGCGGATTGACAGCTCAAGGCGTTTTCAGTTTTTAGGTTATTTTGTTGCAATAAATCAGAAAGTTCATTTCCAGATGAAAAGGTCAAGGTTTAAAATGTTCCCACGTCACCATTTCGGCCATGAGATCAGTATGCGGGTTATTCCCAGAGACCATTCTCCATCCGCGCGCTTCATACGCGTTTTCCTCCAAGCGCGTGACTTTCACAGGCATCTTTTCATGAACTTTTCAAAATAAATCGTATTTCCCACTTTTCCAAATGTTCTTCTATAAAAATTTTGACTTCACTTTGATTCGATTATCTCAAACAAAAGGCTCCATTACCATAATGAGATCAAAATCAAAGTATTTCACTATTGTTAAAGGATTTAAATCCTTTGTGTTTAATTTCTATTCTATTAAATATTTTTATGTGTCATTTAAATTTATACATTTCACATTTCAATATCACACATTTATATATTTAATTATATATGTATTTTAATTAAGTGTAATATTTCTAAATATATAAATATATATATTTTCCGACATTGTATCGTGATATATATATATATATATATATATATATATATATATATATATATATATATATATATATATATATATATATATATATATATATATATATATATATATTTACATATATGTAAATATTACCTTAATATTAATACATATATTTAAATATATAAATATATAATATATTTACATAGGTACTTATGTATTTATGTATTTATCCATAATATAATCACATCGTTAATATATACATTTATACATAAATATATATGTAAATTTGATAGGCAATAATATTAAATATTATTTTCACCGCAAACATCAGGCGGGCTGTGTACATACATATATACCTGTCTATACGTATGTATGTGTACATACATGTCGACACATGTGTATGAGCATATCCGCCTGCTTAACATACACATGTATTGATATGTCTGTACATATAAATACGTGTTCACAATGTATAGATGTACGTGCGTTCCTAATCAATCATTAACACATAAATTTCACATCATTCATACTTGGGTCATGGTATAGCAAGTCTGACGTTTAAAGAATCACATCCCCTAAAGCATAAAGAAGTGAATTCAGAATCCTTATGTCAATAAACAAGCCTATGGATGACTTACCGTTATCTCGACAAACAGACTTGGCTTACTCAATCTATAGTATGTGTGTGTATGCTTAATTTGGTAATTGTTACTGTTTACCCGACCAAGTTCCTCCCCGAATGATGTCTCTCCTCTGTCCGGAGGAACAGTCTTCATACCTGCACATCATGACATGACATCGGCAGTCATATGCTCATAACAAGGTAAAAACATCTCACAAGTTAGAATAACATTATTCCATAATTGTATGCAACATTTAATCAAGACTAAATCATTTAGAAGTAACAATCAAATGAAACCATCATTTAAACAGGGCTCATTCATTTAATAACGAGATCAACCATGTTTTATTCATCACAAAGATTCAAACATTACAATCAATTGCCCTATGCAATAGTAGCTATAAAATCGGGATGTAACATACTCCCCCCCTTAGGAATCATCGTCCCCGATGACTTAAGGTATTATTCAAAAGCATAAAAAATATGACTACATTTATTCTACACTCTTGAAAGTTTCAAGAATGTTTGATCGGTGAAATCTGGACATCAACTTGTCCATCACTCATGGTAGCGTGTTTCCTCTACTGAAACATGGCCTTTTGAGTAGGCAGTGAGTTGCCATGTTGGGTACCAGAAGTTTTGTTAGGGCATTCATTTGCATAATGATTACCTCTACAAATAAAGCATCCTGCTTTTGGTCCTCTTTTCTCTATGATTTCCCCAGTCTTATTGTCACCTTCACTGGCTTTTCTAATGTCATTATACCTGGAGTTGTCTCTTTTCCAGTCTCTTCTGAATTCCTTTTCATTGAAACGAGATCTCTTCCCCTTTTTCCTTGCTGCATCTTGCGCAAATTCTTCCTTCTTGGGGGCAATCTTGTCAGGGGACTTCAGTTTCCTTCTTTTGTTCTTCTCCTTCATACTGATTGGAGTCTGCCTTAAGCTTTGTTCCCGCTTAATGGCTTTTTCATACACAAGGTCCATTGTGGTCGGACCATGCATATCGACTTCACCTCCAATATTTTTGTTCAGTCCCAAGATGAATTTCCTGATCGGAATCGTTCATCTTTATGATAGATAGGAACATATCGCAGAAGCCGAGTAAACTTCTCCCAGTACTCGTTGACTGACATGGTCCCTTGCCTCAATTCTTGAAAGTCAGAGAGTTTTTGGTCATAATAGAGTTGTGGCAACCACCGCTTGCGGAAGATTTCAACGAACTCTTCCCAAGTCAGCTTCCAGGAATTTATATCCAATTCCAGTTTCTTGTTCATCCACCAGTTAGAGGCTTCACCCGCTAACTGATAAGCACCCCAAGCTGCTTTAGTAACTTCGTCATAATTTCTTATTTCAAAGTACTTTTCCATTTGTACTAACCATACTTCAGCTTCGTCACCTCCGACACTTCCATCAAATTTTGGAGGGTATACCTTCTTCATATCCTTTGTTAACTCAGTGGACACTTGTTTCTTCTTCTTCTCAATAGACAGAGTTGGAGATTTCTCCTTCTCATGGTTATGATTTATGTCTTCTCCATGCGAAGAACTTTCCTCTTCATTATTGGTGACAGGTATCTCAACTGCTTTTGCCTTTTCAAGATTGGACAATCTCGCCAGAATCTGTTCCAGCTTTGCTTCTATTCCTGTTGGTTCTTGTTCCTCTTCACGACTTGTTCCAGGAATATTTCTCGTCCTCTCATACACTTTCACCATGATTTAAAAGTTCACTTAAACCTGAATGTTTAATACAAGTTAGCCTAATTCAACTTTTAACTATCTTTTGGAAAACATATAAGCATACATTCACAAGATTTTCATGCAAGTTTTGGTTTACCACTTTCGCTTATTGACTATAATATTTTGCACATTCGCTCAACTGAACGTTTCAAGTATGATCATGGTTTATGCAACCTTATCATTATTTGCTAAACTGAAATACCCTTTCAGATTTTCTAAGCAACTACTTGTCCACAATATATTAAAATCAAATTCCTGTAAGTCAAGTTTTCCAAAAAAGTTGTTTACTTTGATGAGTTTATCCACTTAGAACATTATGTTAGTTCTACTAACATAATCAGATTGATTTGTCTTACGTTCTACCATTTTCCTCTGGAATCTAAAGAGAGTATGTATGTGCTACCAATGATGACATCCGATCTTCATTTCCTGGTATACCGGACATTACCTTGCCACATTCCGTCCAGCCTCTTACTCTATCTTTTCCTAGGTTTTAGTGGTTTCTCATCCGACAATTTCCGTTGTCGTTCCAATGTCCTAACTCTGACATTAATTCCCTTGTTTCATTCCCAAAATTTTCATAGACTCAAAGTTGTTCTATACCAAAACCAAAAGTTTCCGACTCTAGGGTCGACTCTTAACTAGTCCCATTTTTAAACAAGTTACAAGGAACCACACCTTCCTTTTCACTTCTCTAAGTTCTTTTCTCTTGCCTTTGCAGCACAAGAACTTTTCAACCGTTATCTTCTGATAAGGTTTACGCATTGTTGCGTAATGAGCTCATAGGTTCCTAGTGTTAAACCTGGTAGCTTTGATACCACATGAAACGACCCAACCCTTGCATAAATTAAAATTTTCCAAATCTCACTTTAAACATGTAAAGGTAATAAGTAACAAAGACAATACAATAAAATTTTTCCTTTCTTTATTGATAAATATGTACAAGTTACAATATGTTTCCTCATGAATTTCATTTTCATTGCAAATATAAATCGAGTTAAAAGTAATACAGTTACATACATAGCCCGTAAGATTTTGCACAAATAGAAGTAAGAAGGTCCAGGCGTCCATCCTTTCAAATCTTGGTACATCGGCCGCTTGCTGTGGAGGAGAAACATCACTCGGGCGCTTATCCGCCAACCACGGACTTATAATGCGGTCCCCCGCACGATCATTTTGCAATGAACGACCCTCCCTTCGAAGAAGAGATTAGTAGGGTATCCTTTAACCATTACCAACTGAGCATAGTGTTGTGTCCTACTCAACTAGAACCTTGCTATTTCACAATCTCGATCTAGTACTCGGATCACAATGAACTCACAGTATAGTCTCAACTATCTCACATCTAGGTGGATGTCGTACCTTTCACTACTTTGGCCAAAGTATTCTCATTCAGTACTTCGAATGAAGGTCATCTATCATAAACACTACTCAGGGCTGATTTGACTTG
>VDFB02058242.1:17067450-17217373 GCA_007258455.2 Sequoia sempervirens | reverse complement strand
GGAAGAGGAAAAGCCTAAAGGAACTGAATGGGGTGAAGAAGTGGATAATGTAAGGTCGGTCGCTATAGACTCAGAAGTGGTTCCTGTCTGGTTAAGTTCGAAAGCATCACGGGAGAAAGATGGAAGCTTGGTGGAAATACCTGTCACTCTGGGTGAGAATAACTTGATAGAGCAGAAAGCTGATTTTAAGGAGGATGGCCCCAAGGAACTAATGGATGTAGACTTAGTTGGCTTTTTTGGAAAGGATAACGCAGCTTTAGGAAAGCAAACAAAATTGGAAAAACTTTAAACTTAGTATGCAAATCATGAAGTAACTCTATCAGTATGCCCACTAAATTTGGGAAGTGCTTCCAGATCCCACCTATATAAATTGAGGGGAGAAAAACCAAGTGAAGAGGAGGTGGAAAGTTTGGATTTGCAAGAAGATTCTCCTCGAGTTGAAAATCAAAAGGTGGATGAAAACATTGAAGGTGAGGAACGCTTTTTTAAAGATATACATATTTCTCCAATTAGAAATATGGAGAGCTCTCTTGATGAAGCAAGAGAAGAGGAAAGTCCTTTTGAAGATTTGGAGTTAGAATACCCTTCAGAGGAGGAGGTAGGTGGCGGGGATGACCTGGGATTAAATGCGGAAGCTAGAACTCTAGGAAAAAGATCCCTAGAGCAAACAATGGCAAAGCAAAGAAGAATAAAGGTAGGTGAAAAGAAGAAACGAGGACCAAAGTCAATCCGGGTAAAGCTGGAGATTGCGGGCAGCGTAGTAGGACAAAAAATTGAGATCGGGAAAAGGCTCGGGGGCAATGAAGGTCCTTTCGTGGAATGTTAGGGGCAGCAATGCCCATGACAAGATTCATTTGATCAAGAGATGCCTTGATCAAACAAGACCAGACATAGTTTGGCTACAAGAATTGAAGCTAAGTGGGGTTGAAATTGATTCTTTCAAAAAGAGTTTTAGGTCTTGGAAGTGTCTTATTGTGGAAGTTGTTGATCTCTTTATAAAGAAGAGGTGGTGGAGATATAGGTTCTTCGATCAAAAAAGTCATGGCAATGGGTAAATGTTACCTCTAAACAACTGTTCTCAAGCTTCTTTTTAATAAATGTTTATGGTCCAATCAATATCATTGAAATGAGAAGGGTATGGGGAGCTATTTCGGAGGTAATGGCAACAAATAGTGAGAGACTTTTCCTTTTAGGTGGTGACTTTAATGCAATTTTAAGGCCATCTGATAAAAGAGGGGGCCTAGGCTGGTTAAATAAAAAACAAAAGATTTTAGTGATTTTGCAACTACAAATGGCCTCTTTGAAATTCAGTTTAAGTGTGGGGACTTTAAGTGTGGGGACTTCACCTGGACAAACAGGAGAGCTGGTTTTTTAAACATTTCAGAAAAACCAAACAGATTTTTTATAGCAAGGAATTGGGTAGACTTTCATTGGACTTTTCAAGCAGAAATCCTACCTATAACAAGCTCGGATCAGTATCCAATCAGTGTGAGAATTCAAGAGGATGAGGTGCTTGAACGTTGCCCGTTTAAATTTGAAAAAATGTGGTTAAGGGAGGAAGGTTTTTTTGAGTTGGTAGCAGGTTGGTGGTCAAATGCGGCACCAAGACGGGGAAATAAAGCTTTCATTTTTTTCAAAAAACTGCAGTTTGTTAAGGAAAGATTGAAAAAATGGAATAGAGAAGTTTTTAAGAATATCTTTTTGGAAAAGCTCGGACTGGAAAAGGAGTTGGGGGAGCTACATTCTAAAGTTATTGAAGGCGGTTTGTCAAAGGAAGATTTTCAATCAGAAAAAGAATTGAATAAACAGTACTTGGAGGTTTTGGCTAGAGAAGAGATTTTTTGGCGACAAAAATCAAGGGAAACGTGGCTTAAGGAGGGTGATTGAAACATGAAGTTTTTTCACAATGTTGTTAAGGTCAGAAGATCTAGTAATAAAATATTTTCGATTCAAGACAAACATGGAAATAATCTCACGGAAAAGGAAGACATTTGCAAGGAAGGTGTGCGTTTCTTTTCTGAAGCCTTTCAAGGTAACTAGGTAGATTTAACTTTGGAGAATGAAGTTTTGGAGGTTATACCGCCGTGTATTACAAAGGCTCAAAATACAGCGCTAACAAAGACAATAACTTTGGAAGAAGTAAAAATAGCTCTTTTCAGTCTTGGAGGAGACAAAGCTCCTGGTCCTGATGGCTTTCCAGCACTCTTTTTCCAGAAAATGTGGGAGATCTTGGCAAAGGACCTTTGGGAGGTAGTGAAGGAGTCAAGAGTCGGTGGTTTTGTGCTCAAAGATTTTAATAACACTTTTATTGCTTTAGTCCCCAAGAAAGAGGAAGTGGCGTCTTTTAATGATTTTAGACCTATAAGGTTATCTCAAAGGTTTTGGCAAATAGGCTTAAAGGCGTTTTGGACTCTGTGATTTCTCCTGAACAAACTGGCTTCTCCCCAAATTGGTCCATTTATGAAGGAATTATCATAGCTCATGAAGTAATACATTTCATAAGGACAACTCGAATGGACAAAATGTTGGTAAAGTTGGATATCAAGAAGGCATACAATGAAGTAAATAGAAGTTTCCTTTTAAAGGTGCTTAGGAGGTTTGGTTTCTCTGAGGCATGGGTCAATTGGGTGGCAAGTTGTATAGATATACCTCGATTCTTGGTTTTAATTAATGTCAGCCCGCAGGGTTTTTTTGACTCTAGGAAGGGAATAAGACAGGGGGACCCAATTTCCCCATTCCTATTCATAATAATGGTAGAAGCTTTGGGAAGGCTAATAACAAGAAAAAGGGAAGAAGGGTCTTGGAAGGGTGTTCTTGTTGCTGAGGGTGTAGACTCACTATCCCACTTACAGTTTGCTGATGACACTCTTCTAATGGGAGAAGCTTCATTCAGGGAAGCCAGGGTGATGAAAGGTATTCTAGATAAGTATAGTAAAGCGTTTGGGCAATGCATAAATTGGAAAAAATCAGAAATTTTCTTTTTTAATACATGTCAAAAGCAAAAGGAAATATGCTCTATCTTGGGCATGAAGATGGGCTCCCTTCCAAGAAAATACTTAGGTATCCCCTTATTTGGGGGAGCAAGTAAAGTAGCAATATGGAAGGATTTGGTAGAATGTTGTTTGAAATGTATGGATGGATGGAAAAGTCGGTGGCTAACTTCGGCTGGTAGGATTTTGATGCTAAAGTCTATTATCTCAGCCATTCCCATTTTCTCAATGATGTGCTTTAAAATTCCAAAAAAAAATATCTAGGTAGTGGGGCAGAGAATGAGAATTTTTTTTTGGAATTGGGCTAATGATCAGGATAAAATTCCTCTTCTTTCCTGGGAAAAGATCTGTATGGCGAAAGAGAAAGGGGGCGGCGGATTAAGAGATTAGAGTATCATGAATGAGGCTTTGGGAGCAAAACTGGTTTGGAACATTTACTCCCAACCCTCTCAGCTATGGGTTTGGATCTTAAAGGCGAAGTATTTGGATTCGATGGAAGCCAGTAGAATTTTTACCATGCCCAGTCCTCCTAATGGTTCAACAATTTGGAATTTTGTGGTTTCTTGCCGTCAGGTAATAATTGGTCACATCACATGGCAGATTGGGAATGGTGCAAAGGCGAATTTCTGGGAAGGCTCGTGGGAAGGTCTTCCAGCTTTGAAAGACAACAGCGAAATGCAGGACCTAAGACTTTGGTTCACGCAACATTGGGGGGATAAAGTAAGCGATTACTTGGAGTTTAGAGGTGATTCGTTAGGCAGTGATTGGTGTTGGAAATCTCTCCAGGATGTTGAGCTATTAGATTGACAGCGAGTATTGATGCAAGAGATCTTCAAATCCAGAAAGGTTATGAGAACTAATAAGGAAGATAAGGTGGTATGGTGTGGAGCAGTGGATGGAAAGTACTCGGTAAAGCTAGGCTACCAATTTTTGGATGTGAAGGTTGGCGATGAAAAATGGCGGATAAGTTTATGCTGGGTAAAGGAATGCTTGCCTAAAGCAGGGGCGTTTGCATGGCTGGCAATAAGAGGTCGTATCCTTATAGGTGAAAGAAGGAAACGTTTAGGTTTCTGTGGGCCGTCTAGATGTGTGATGTGTGCAGAGGCGGAGGAAAGTAGTGATCATCTGTTGCTACATTGCAGACTGGCGACCTCATGTTGGGAAATGTTGAGACGGTCACTGGGCTGGCAAAGCCCTACCCCGGACACACTAAAGAAGATGTTGGAGGGTTGGCCTTAAATGAGGAAAAAGACAACTCTTTCTTGTGTTTGGAAAGTCAGCCCATCTTTAGTAGTATGGGAAATTTGGAAAGAGAGAAATAGGAGAATTTTTTTAGATAAGGAAGAATCGTTAGAAAGGTTACAATGGAGAATCAATCATGCCATAGAAGTAGTTGGGGCGGCAACATCACAATTCTTCAATCCAAAGATCCCCTTCACTAAGGAAGACCAAAGTATTTAGGCACAGTGGCTAGGAATTCGTTTTCGGCCCGTTAAGGGGCCTAGCAGGGTTAAACCAGTTGCAAACGTGTCTGAAGTGGTGAAATGGGAAAAAGCATTGGAAGGGTGGTGGAAAATTAATTTCGATGGGGCATCAAAAGGAAACCCAGGTCCATCAGGGGCAACGTTCATCATTAGAGATTGGAAAGGAGATGTTTTAGCATTGGGAGCGAAGAAGTTGGAGGAAGGGACAAATAATGCAGCAAAAGCTTTAGCAGCTTTAATGGCGATTAAACTTGGTAAGAGTTTGGGAGCATCAAAAATTCATTTAGAGGTAGACTCATTAATAATTGTTCAAGCCATTATGAAGGGAACGATAAATGCGTGGCACCTTCAAAATGTAATTGAGAAAATAAGAGGAAGAATTATCTTCATGTGAAAACTTTGCAGTAAGCCACATTAAAAGATTGGGGAACGTTGAAGCTGATGTACTATCAAAATGGGCCTTAACTTTTAGGGAAGTTGGTGAATTAAAATTAGAGGATCTAAGGAATGTGAATTTGGCAAAATGATCGAAGGAATGAAGAGTACGCTGCATTTAATAGATAAGATAAGGGATGAGTTTGAAGTAGATTTGAAAAGATGGGCGAAGCGTTGGGAAGGTTGGCGGTGGTAACAAATGACGAGCGGCATTAAATTCGGAGCGGAGCAATCAAGAAGTCATTATTTTCATCCCTTGGTCTCGATGATCTCAGTTGTGTTAGGTGTGGGTGAGAGAAATTTGAGAAGGAGAAATTGCGGTGAAGGCAGTGTAGAAACAAGGCACAAATGGAGGCAAATTTCACCTTTCTCTCTAAGTAGCAACTCAGTTCGTTTTATGGGAATGTGTCGGACAAGAGGCTAATGGGATTGTTCCTCATTGACGATGAAAGGCTGGTGCAATGCGTAAAGATGATTCTGGGCAGGGACTTTGGGATTCTGAGGCATCGTTATAGGACAAACATGGACGTGTACTCCTTGATGGCTGCATGGGGTTTTGATCTCGGAGAATCTGTAGAAACGGTTAAAGAAGTGATGGAAATGCTGGTGCACCCAGATTTCTTGGTGGGGCTAGATTCAATTTTAGAATGGGCTATCTCGAGTGTGGGGTTAGACATTAATGAACCATTAGAGATTGAAGATTTTGAAGATTCAATGGGTTGTATTCCTTTCGTTCGCTGGCTAGAGGGGAAGTTCAAAGCACGGTGCAGGGAAGAAGCGCAGCTTGGCTGGAAGGCTTTAAAACTGTTCATGGAGCTGATGAAGGTTGAAGCCATAATTGAAGAGGCGAAGGTTGAAGCGGAGAGGATGGAAAAAGCAGAGGAAAACCAATGGAATCGAAAGGTGAAAGCAAAGAGCAAGGCCGAGGAGGAACTAGGTAGTGCAAAGTGAAGAAAAAGACTTTCTCTGTTTTGTGTTTGAAGTTTACTTTTATTTCTTAAGCTAGAATTAGAAGGTGGCTAGATTGTACAGGGGAATGAAATGGGTGTTTTATGTCTAGGGTTTAAAAACTGTTTAAAGTTCATGGTTTTTTGAAGCTTAGCCTAAATTTTGTAAATGCTGGGAGTACAGGGTTTGGTAGTTTTTATTTCTACATGTTAATGTGCCTCGGGTCTGAACATTCTAGTTTTGATGAATTTTGGTCGAAGATGAAAATTTGAACTTATGTAATTTCTTTTTAGCAATACAATCATACTCCTATTACTAACCAAAAAAAGATGCCATCTTTCACTTATAACTCCTCTATAATGGTACATATCTAAAGGTGGGAGGCAACCCCAATCATCACCCAACTCATATGGGACCCACCAACAACATGCAAGATGCTACACTATTCAACTCTCACATCTATGTTGAAATATTTGCTAAAAATAACTTTTTAACCACAACTGGCAAGTCCACCTCCTTTGTAAATGCATATAACAACTAATGTCAAGAATTATAGGAATATTAATTATAAATTATTTTCCAATTACACCCTGAGCATCTAAGGACACTTTCCAAGAGTGTTGTAAATATATAAAATCTACATAGGATTGTAAGTTAAATGGAACCTTAATCCTAACAAGGACACTTTTGCAACTAGATAGACTACCATGTTTGTGAAGGCCTCTATGAGCTTTTTTTAGTCAAAACACCCTCTACATTGTACCAATCTATACAATACTTGTTTGGCATCCAAATCATCAACCTTCAATACTAGTGATCCATTTTTATCTAGTTTCTTTTCTAAAAGTAGCTTCTTTCCACATAACAAATAAATAGTATTAGTAATTGATTCAAGTTTATGCTTTCCTTCAAAGAAATTATTTTCACTAGTTTATTTATTTAAAATAATTTAGAAAGATTAAATAATTTAGTTGTATATTAGATTAGAAGCATATGTATTTCCTTTCATCATCTTTAGATTTTCTAGGGAAAGAAAAATATTTAATGAAATTATGTGGAAAAGTCATAAATGAGTGATAAAAGAACTAGGAATCAAACCAATGTAATCCTCTATACCTCAAAGTCTTAATTCACTTATCAATAAGGTATCATCATCTAAATACCCATAACTAGCAAGAAAAATGACTTGATATGTAATGAGGCATCACTAAAACCATCAAAGTCTTCTTGAAATAATTCTTCACCTAAAGCAAATAATACCATCATATAGTGTAGCACAAGGTAAAGTACCATCATGAATATCCATTAGGCATTGTACATCCCCATCACAATGCAAAGGATGAGAGTAAAAAGTAATCAAGGGTAACATATCTTCATGCTTGTTAGTAATTCCAATCATAGGAAAAGGAGTGGCTAAGTAAAGCTCATGAACAAGTGAGAAGAGAACACTCAAAAGAGAAGGATGCACAATCACCAATTTTGTAAAAGATGAAAGATCATTCACATGACTAAACACTCCCTCCATTGAACATGCTTATCCATACATATAATAGAACATAAAAATATTAAGGATGGAAATATCACATTGCATAAAGTTAAGAAATACATCAATGAGAATCCATAAGGAATTATCACAATATATGGAATTTAAAAGGGTTTGGTAGGTAAGATTGAAATAATGTCAAAACCCAAATAACAAATATAACAATAAAATAAATTAAGGTCATATTTAAGAATTAATCAAATTTGTAATCAATAGTATACAATTATGTTTAGAACCATAATAGAGAAGGTATAAACCCTAGAGGAGAAATCTCAAGAGGTATACGAATGACTAGTTCACCAAAATGCAAAGAAATAAATTACCTCTATAAATCTTCTATGATAAATTAATCAATTCTCATTAACATTAGATATCTTAGGAATAAGATTTGGGAATGATAAACATGATGACATTAATGCTAATAATTTTAAATAATAAATACAAAAACGTAGCTCTTGGCTCAATATGAAATACAACTCTACAAGGTGTCCCAAAGTGGTTTGTCAATGTTGCAAAAAAATCAAGACTTGTTAGACGAAGGAATTAGAACATGTAAAACTTATGTTTTTCTAGTAGGATTATTTCTAGAAATGTAGAATTGATTTCATGAGTGCAAATTTGAACCAGGCTTGCCCATCTTATTTTTGCTAATTTTTATATGTTTATTTTTAGCTCACCTACATAAAAACTTGGTTTATGTGCTTGAGAGTTTGGGTAAGTATTCTAAGTTGATGTCTTTGAACATGATTGAGGACAATATGCAATCATCTAGTATGGCATATAATTTTGATGCAATGTTAATATCATTAGATAATTCTTTAAGTCCATAATGTAAACATATTCTTTTGTTTGCTTAGTCTTTTGAGTATTTTAAAATTAATTAGAGTTCGTATTTTTATACAACTCCCCAAGTGTCAAATGAATATTTCATGCATCAAGTTGGCACACAAGAATTACATGGAAGGAAAATAAATGAGCTTAAATATGAATTTGAAATTTAAAAGCTCAAGGGTCATTTCCATTAGCACACCAAAGTGACCTAAATCAATTTTTTGAGTGTAGATCTTACCCAAGGTACGAAAAAAATAGATCTTTATAAACTAAACCATTTTTTGAAAACATAAAATAAATAAAAATAGACAATGATTGAAACTAAATGTAACTTTTACATCAAACTATATCAATTGTATCTTATAATTACATTAAAAGACAACCTAACCAAAACAAAATTAAGTACATAATTTTCACCCTGAGATATTTAAACATTTACAGTGTACATGATGCAATCTCTTCCTGGGTTTACAAATGGTTTGAAGTATATGGGACTGCCTCATACTCCCATTCACAATATGAGTTGTACATAAACATGATAGAAACTAAGTGTAACTTTAAGATCAAATTATATCGATTGTATGGTTATAATTACATTAAAAGACAACCTAATCAAAACAAAACAAAATAAAATTAAGTACATAATTTTCACCCTGAAATATTTAAACATTTACAGTGTACAGTATGAGGCAATCTCTTTCTGGGTTTACAATGGCTTGAAGTATATTGGACTGCCTCATACTCTCGTTAACTTGTGATCTCTCTTGAGTACAAGTTCTCCACCACTAGACCAAATCAGATGTACACACTTTACTGTGTCATATATGATGTTTTCACATAAATTTAGAATTTGAGGTAGATAATACCTCAGTTGGAGTAGAAGTAGAAGAAGTAGGCAGCTGAATACCAGATGAAGAAGAGGAATCATCAGAGTCATGGTCTTGGTGTCGCTGTGTGAGAGTGGAGGACTGGAAAAGAGGCGCAACAGCAGGGGAGGTGAAAGAGATGACGCGGGAGAGAGTGGGGCGGAGGCGCAGCGGTCTCTCCTCCTTGGAAAACAGCCACGATGAGCGCTTGAATATCATCAGCAGCAACACCTGCACACCCACCAACACTGCTACATACTGCAACCAACTTCCAACTCTACTATCCTCCTCCATATCTTCCAACTATACCGTCTCTTCTCTCGCCTTCTCCTTTACCATATTTCACACCTCTTCTTTCCCCTCCTTTACCATATTCCACCTATATAACCTCTTCTCTCCCCTTCTTTACCATATTCCCCGCCTCAGAATAAAGCATTCTTTTAGGCTGGAAAGCGTACTTCCACCCCACCCACCACATCTTTCTCTCTTTCCACCGACCCACTTGCTGCTCTTTCCCACCGCATGCTATTTGGAATTTGGAAAGAAAAATATGCTTTCCTTATGGATTACTTAAATTTTATATATAAATTTAATTTATGTTAATTTGTAAATTAATATTTAATCTTTTGGTTTGGGTCAAGTTTATATCTTTAGGTCATTTCTACAACTATGGATCTGTTTAATATCACAAGTTCTATGTTTCTTATTATTTGGTTCATTGAATTTGCTACTATTTATTATACCCTTAAACAAATTGTATTTATAAATATTTTTAGAAAGTTTTCAAAAATATTAGGATTTAGTTATATCCAGGGTAACCTCTAGAAAAGAATTTTTTTAGGTATGCAAAGAATTGGTAAACAATAAGCAATGCCCCATAATGAATATACAAATGTTGATTCGCTTTAGTGTATTGAATTGAATTATTCTTCTAATGTCTATTCCTTGTAATACTCAAAGATGAGAAAGGATATCTAGATATATGAAAGTTGATGTCAAATGAATACAAATGGACACCTTTAAATATAAGCATGTAGTGTAGAAAATTGTATACCTTTACAATTTCGCACTATGTTTGCATCCCTTAATTAATTGGACTTAATTAAGCCTCTAATTGATCAAATCATGCATTCCAAAGTTTTATTATTCTCATTTTCCGAAAGGGGGACCAATATTTAATTAACGTCTTCAATAATTAAAACACCTTGGATCATGTGTGCCCTAGACTTATAGGTCAGGACCTATTCACCCCTTTAAGTGCCAAGACCCAATTTTTAATATGTTTTTGGCGGCATTTTTACAATTCAAATTCAATTTGCAATTGTTGATTTTTGGAATCTATTTTTTGGGAAATTAAGAAAACACCTATAAATACATAGTTTTTTTATCATTTGAAACATTAAGGATCAAGAAGCAATTTCACAAGAGCAAAAGTTATTGTTAAGAGCATTCAGGGACAACATTATTATTTATCTACAGTAGCAATCAAGATCCTATCGTCATGTCAAAATTCATGTGTGTTCATGTCATGTTTTTGGAGCTAACATTGTGATGTAGGTTTCAAGCATTGAAGCATCAAATCAAGCAATCAATCAAGCCCATTCATGCAAGATCCAAACCTTAGACTGATGTGTTTGTCTTCAGTCCTCTAAGGGAAACCATTAAAGATTTTGGTGAGTTGTAACAAGCGAGTGTTCATTCATCATTTCCTTTCATTTATCATTATTTCTTTCTATCAAGGTTTAATTACCAAACTGGGGTTTGACTAAGGAAAACCCCCATTCACAAAAACAAACATTTTTCTTCTCTTTTTATATGTGCAAATTTACATGTGAAAAATGATTCAAAAGATCTTAAAGGAGTGATTTTGCATTAATGCACAAGTTGTCAACATTATTGTCAAGCCACGAAAACTCAATTGCAAGTTTTATTTTTGACTTTCTGACAATGGAACCTATGCCAAATAGAAGCCAAGATCCAACACTAGAGGATTTTCAATTGATTTTGGAGCCCTACTCAAAGACCCATTCACCTAAGGGAAAACTAGTTCTGCTACAGACCTCAAAATCAACTTGTTATCATAGGTGCATGCACATCAATAAAACCTTCTCAGATCTGTTGATAAATTGTCATTTCAATTTTTGCACTTTCAAGAATTTGTAATTTAAGTGTTAGGTCTTATGGTTCATTTAGTTTATGCTCTTCAAATTGTTCCAAATTATTTTGGATCTGTCCTATTATCCTAAGAAATCAAAGATCCAACTCTAATTGGCCCACCTTAAGGTTGAAAGTCAATCTTTTCACCTTGTGACCTCTCTTTCTAATGAAATTAGAAAAGTGTGTTTCGACCTTTGGGGACACCCCTACAACATCATTTCATCAATCCAAAATCATTTTCCTATGTCCCAACTTTGGTTCACCCCACTTTTCTTCATTTCATTTTGGTGAACCCGACATTGTACATCACAAGTTTTGATTTAGAAGTCTTCAAAACCCTAGAATTAGATCTTGCATCTTCTTGTTTTCATTCTTCATTTAGGGTTGCATATTGCATAATTACATCATTTCAAATCATAAAAATTCAAAAATATTGCATACATTTTGCATATTAGTTTACATAAAGGTGTCTTTCAGTCATTTAGATCAAAATTTTAGTTAAAAATTGCACTTAAAAGTTGTCATTTTGTTCATACATTGTCATCAAATTGCATTTACATTTAATCCAAAAATTATGAAAAAACTACAACTAAACAATCTTTTTGCAACTAGGAACAATGGACTTAAACATCAATGTAGACATTCAATTTTTAATTTTTGAAAACCCTATGTAAAGACTAATTCGCCCCTAGGTGAAGTTGTCCTTGTACAGGTGATTTTCCAAATTTTTGAGCATAAATATGTCTCTATTTGCTTCATTTCCTTCTGTTTGTAGATCTCTACAGAGAGTCATCATAATACTAGTCTTTGTTTTATTTGTTCTATATGCATTCACTTAATTCCATCTCATCACTACCACTACATGTTTTATTCATTGTGTCACTGTCATTTGTGCCACTATGGTTTGAAGTGTTGCAAAACCCTCTTCTTTCACATATGGACCTCCAAATTGCAAGTTCCATTTCAAAAGGAAAACTTTGGATACTATACCTAGTTATATACATCCTTAAGCAAAATTTCAAATTATTGTCTAGTTTTTTTCTTATCTTTGATTTCAAGAATCTCAACGCACTAAAAACTCTCTCATCCTCTACCGATCCTAATATCATGGTTTGACATAAATTAACAAGTTTAAAATATTTTGAATTTGAATAACGCAATATTTCACTTTGACTTAAGCTTGCTCAAAACTTTGTTTTTGATCCATCTTAGAAAGGATTCTCCATGAGTTTGAACAGTTCCATCATTGATGTTGTAAGACTGGTTGCTTTCTCTCTAAGCTAAGATTTATTTATAATTCTTTCTATTTGTTGTCCATTCAACTTTGAACTTATGGAAAAATGATTTGACCATGGTATTTATCTTGTTATGAAAATCATTTGATTAATAGTTGACCCAATATTGAGGATAGACAACAAACATGGCTTCGAGGAGTTCATCACGAGGGAATCAATCTCTAATCTCTAAGGAAAGATATTTCACAGTACTCTTTAAAGTATTATTTACAAAATTAACAATGTTGTCAAAAGCATCCTTTGTAATAGTTATTTATTTGATTGTGTACCAAACCATGGTAAAATAGTGCATTGGTATCTAATAACTCTGTACAAAGATACATAACTCTTCACTTGCATTAAGTTATAAAAAATGAGCATTTTTTTTTGCATTTGTCATAAAGTGCCAACTACTAAATTTTGGACTTATAAATGGTTGATTTGATAGATATAGATTATTGAGGGACATGCATATCATTTTACATAGTTTAGTATACTTTGAAATATGCATAATTCTTTTTTCATGTTTTTTCACAATAATATTCATTTCCTCAAGCATGGAGAGAGTACCAAATAAAGTTAAAGAGTATCTACATCACTTACCTATGTAAGAGATCAGGAGCTTTTTTTGATGTGTGGTAATGTTTGTATATTACTCCAATCAAAGATTAATATTTTAAAAAAACTCATTGTGTTAGTCCATTCAAGGAGATCCATCTACTATCAACATCCTCAAGAAGCTTGTTTCTTGCAGTTATTCCCTCAATAAAGTGTTGAAATTCCATAAACTATTTATGACTTCAACATAAGTCTGAGTAGGACTCATAGACTAGATCTTCAACTTTTGATGCTATAGAAAACTTGCTCACATTTTTAAATATTAAATTCATTATGTGGGTCATGCAATGAATGAAAATCATGTCTGGTGAAGAAGCAATTTGTAGCTTTACACAAAGATAATTCCTATGACCTTGCATTACTGAAGCTACATAAACTCTACACACTAACTTTTTTGGCAATTGTGTAGTCATTCATTCCTCCAATTTTATTCAAAGATTTCTTAACTAGTTCAAATAAATTTTGTGATGTCACATTCTCCATTTTATAAATAGGGTAGATGAGGTTGGAAAACACGTTTATCTATAGTATACACATGTTTACGTAGTCAATAAGTATTATCTACCATTATAACTTCATCTAAATATAGTGCAATAAAGGTTTACTCTTTTAGTTTTTTCCTGTAAATCTTGTTTTTCCGCTTTAGCAAAGACAATTTGGCTATTCCCATCCATTGTTTATTGACCAATGTGTGTTGGGATAGTGAGTAATTCCCATAAAAGATAATAAACTTTTATATTTTGAGTATTCCCATACAAGATAATAAACTTATATTTTGGGTAGTTTGTCATAGGATACCCTCTAGTCAAAATATAAAAAAACAACACTCAATCAAATAGGTTAAATGTCATTTGTTTTTCTCCCATCATATTTCCAAATTGAGTTTCAATTGAACCTCCACATGAAGAAAGCTTCACCTTTCTTTGCATATGTGCATTATATTTGAGGGCATGCTTAACATGAAGACATTATTCCTTTGTTTTCCATCTTATCATTGATTTTTTCTTTTCATCTATGTTTCACTTTTTATAAAATTTACCAATATTTTTTTCTATGCTATTAATTTTTAGTTGCAACTTTTTGTCCCTACGATATTTCCAACTAAAAATCCTACACTAGCATTCTATTGGATATTTGTATTTGTTCTCATTCTCCACTAATTCAATGAATGGGTGCTTTAACACCCAATCAATATAAAAATTCCTTGCCATATCCCCCTCATGCCCCATTTTTCATTTGGCTTTTTTCCCCCTTTTTGTGTAGGATCTACATCTTATTGTCATGCCCCAAAAACTAACTTGACCCTAACCAAACACAAATATTACAGAATTTAACTTTCTAAAGTTATTCAAGTTCTATAGTTAATTGATAGATGATGACATCAAATTTGTGATGTCATCACATCGCTTAAACTATCCTAGATCTCATAGTTCCCTAAGTGTTCCAATAAGAGATGTTCAAACACCAAGGAATGACAAAAGATCTCTTCTATAACGTATTGAATTATTATCGAAACCGATTTCCTTTTTTTAAAACTATACTTGTTTCTCTTGCTAAGTTATAGAGAGAATTTTGATTGCATAAAAGATGAGAAGGAAAGAACTACGCACAACAAAATAACCTTACACCAACATAAACATGCTTGGAAAAAAATTCCAAAATAAATGAAAACTATCCATACTTCACTTTGCATCAATATGATAAATTTGTTTCTTATCAAAACTAAATAACTTAAAATATGAGACCTACATTAAATGATAATGTTTGCTTACTTCAAGGAACTATGCTTGAAACAAAAACAAATGGAAAATGATTTGCAACTTCATTTTAATCATCAATAACAAAGGATATATTTTTCCTCTTACCCGGTTTATTATACAAGGCCTATGTTAAGGTTAAAGGTTGATATCTATATGCTTCATTCGAGTTCAAACTAAAATTTTCTTAGAATTGATAATGAACAAACATTGACAAGAAGAATACTTCCTATTACCATTGTGTGACAACATGAATGCAAAACCCCAATTTAATACATAATGCTAATTTACAAAATACTTGTCTATACTTTTCTGCACTTACTGACTTAGAATCCAAATTTATATACTTACAGGATTAAGTGTTTTAGATTAGACTCTTATATTGCCTTAGAATTTATTCACCTCTTATTCAATGTTTTAGATAATCATCCCCTTATAGTCATTAATATTAAATAGTTTATATCTAACTATTTAATTTTTCACCAATTTCATAAATAAAGCATCTAAATCTTTTTCAATTACATTAATCCATTGATAGCAATTAGATGATAACACCTATGAGAGGCTTTATATAAATTCATGAATAAACTATATCAAGTGCATTTATCTTGTACCCTCTGAATTTATTCACCTAAATTCTTAATTGATGATTTTTTCGTAATTAATACTTTTATTTACTTATGCAAAATCAACAAAAAATCAGAAAGCAACAAGAAGTGGTTGTTTTGTTGTTTTGCAAAAGTGATTTCAGTTCTATTTCTTGGGTCCCATAGATTGAATGATCTCTAAAAATAATTAAAAACATTCATTCATCCATGCATGCATTTGATTGTTCTCCTTAAATAATGAATACTTCCCTCTAGTTCAACTCACTCTAAACTAGATTTAACTCCCTTCTTAAGTTATAATATGACTTTTACAAGCATATATTTAACGGTTAACTAACAACTATTTCTCAACTACTTGCCTCTTTGGTCGAAGACTTAATCCATTCTTTTGATGAAAGTTCAGGAATTCGATTTATTAATTGTTTTCAGAATTGATAGTTTCAGGGTAATCTACTAATTTATATGCATCCACCAGCTATGAATTGGTCTGTCTTCAGCGGATACAACCGCCTGCCTGCACAAAGAGGTCGGTCTTTCCAAAGACAAATCTTAGAGCGAAAGGTTTATATTGAAGAAAATCATAAGCAACTTCCATTCACTGTTCTTCGCTAGGCATCGACTCAACTTAGAGCAACTGTATAATGCATGTGGGATGATGATCGAAGGACTTAGATCCCGTGCTTATTGCAAAGACAAGGAAAGACTTGGGGTCGACACCAACATAACTTTCTTGAATCATTAAACCATATGCAATAGATGCCTTCCTATTCTTACAACTTTGATTTCAATAATTGCTTAAATCTTAGATATTTAATAACTCGTAAGTCTTCTTTAAAGCTGTGTGAGAAGCATGTGGAAGTATTATTCCTTCTAACATTATTTTTAAAGAAATACATTTGCAAACATCATAACAACCCAACATTTGTGCTTACAAAATTGAAATGACTTCTATTTTCTTTCTTTAAAAGAACTCATATTTGTATGTTTGAACCGCACAAATCAAACAAATGCTACAAATTTAACTCCTTTATATTTTTTCTACAAAGTACATCAAAAAAGTTTATCATGAAATGTTCAAGGTCATATTGTTTCTCAATTCTTGAACAACTCCAAGCACATCTTCCAAGACTCCATCCAAAAACTTGAAAAGAAAAAACTACAATATGCCAATACGCTCTCCATCCATCCATAGGGTTGTGAGACAACCCACCCCTGAGCAAAGGAAAAACACTTAGCCACATAGAGAAACTCAATCACATAACACAACGCATATAAAAACAAAATTGCTTCACATGTACACATAAAAGACTTTCACATTAAGCCATTCCCAAGTACACAAACACTTATCTAACACAATGGTTTGCCACAAAGGAAAACCATATAGGGGAGTAAGGGCTCAACTAGAAATGGGGAAACATATAAACACCATAGTCAAATCTCCATATTAAAACTCCACATCAAAACTCCCACATCATACACTACATCCAACACCACAACAAACACTACATCAACACCATTATTCCTCCAAAAGCAACCAAAATGTATAAAGTAAAATGGGATACTCATACCCCCAAATGTAAGGTTACTCATACCCTGGTAATGGCCATTACCCACAAGGGATACTCATATCCCAAATAATAAAATACCCTATGTGTGGGAGTCGCACCCACTCGAACCCCTGCAAATGGAGGACCAAAGTCTCCTCTTCACAAGAGGGGTTCAACTCCCTAAAAAGCACACAAGGAAAAAGACAACACAAAATGTACAACAAAGCACATCACATCAAGAAACCCAAAATTAAACCCCCATAAAAATAAGTTCACATTATTGCATAAAATCAAAGAAGGAGAATGTTCTACCTCAAATCACAGTTATTCCAATAATGGTAGACTTCTTGGATAGATACCCTCCTCCTCCAAGCCTTCTCATTAGCCTCCTCTTCCCAACACTCTCTCCCTTTTCTCCATCTCAAGAACTCCAAAACAAAGATCATAAAATTCCAAACACAAAATGAGCAAAGTAAGGTTCTCCTCTCCATAAGGAATGAGTTTTAAAGAGGGGGAGATAGCTTCCTCCCATAACCAACACAACCACCCAACCACCCTCTCTTTTTTGCCACTTTTGTAAGTGGGGGTAAAAGAAGGGTCTAAACACTTTTTATAAGATTACAAATGACAAAAATAGCATTCCAACTTATACGTCTAGGTCCATTTATAATATATAAAACACACACTAGACCTCTTAAAAAGATAAATTAAAATTCACTTCAAAAATTTACAAATCAAAACTTGCACAAAACATAATCCATGTAACACATAGCACTTGAAAATCACATATTCCAACACAATGACCAATAAACAATAGGATCTCATACCTAGGTCCTATTTCACGCAAAACAACACAAAGTGGCTAAGTGACTCCCCATTAATTCCATCAACATTGAAATCCATGTACACTCAACGAAAGGTGTCATATATTATATATATAACATATACAATACATCATTTCACAAATACATTAATCACAAATGATCATATCAAAGATTATTACATTAACTACATAAAACATAACAACCATAAGCATATTAATAACATCCATAGAAATAAAGTGTGCATCATCTATAAATATTATATGCATCAAAATATATCATGTATAAGTTTAATTTATGCCACCAATCTTTAGAGGGATCATCTTGCATCTACTCTTCTAAATGAGGAAGGATGAGACCAACCGATCCCATAAATAGAGGTTACATTTGTTTGTTTTATATATATATATATATAACATCCATAGAAATAAAGTGTGCATCATCTATAAATATTATATGCATCAAAATATATCATGTATAAGTTTAATTTATGCCACTCATCTTTAGAGGGGTCATCTCGCATCTACTCTTCTAAATGAGGAAGGATGAGACCAACCGATCCCATAAATAGAGGTTACATTTGTTTGTTTGTTTTATAGAATTATTTTTATTTACTTCAGAATTATTCTATAATTTTAATTATATATTATAGAAAACCTCTTAATCTAATTAGCTATAAAAAAACATATAAATCAATAATTATACATTTACAATTATAAACTTTATTAACATACTTTACTATTTAGAGTAAAGAAAGAAATATTTATTTATTCATTTATATCAAATTAAATTAATTATTTTACTTATTTATTCATTTAGGAGAAATGGGATATCTAATACTTTTGTCCACTCAAAAGGCTAGGCTTAAATGTCTCAGTCTAGCTTCACAATTTAAATCAAGAGTTGAGTTCAAGTCCACTAACACAACTCACTCAATTAAATCACCAAACTAACCATTAGAACAATAATTACTATACTTAAATATATTTTAACTCTTCAACTTTAAAATAAAATTTACAATTACAACTCATAATTTCAAATATCATTTTTTAAAAAAATTACAATTTTTCTTCCAAAAAAATCCTTTAAAAAATCATATTACTAAAAAAATGAGAAAATAATGTATGTCTGTCGTATACTAGAAAGATGTGGGCTTTCTATGGGAGAATCCAGCATGGGTGACTGAAATCAGTGTTTAAGGATTGGGATGAATTGGTCTTGGGGGCGGCAGAATGCTTCTGGTTGAGTTCATGAATTCAGCGGAGCATTGATGGGAAAATGTAGATATAGTGGCACGTTTTCTTGCTTCGCTCTTGGACTTGGAGGTGTCAAAAGCTATGGTGTTGCTTATGGCAAGAAAGCTTGTTTGGGAAAACCTGTCAGAGGGAGCTATGGATATGGTGATCATCGTCGAACTGGGTGTGGGGATACCTCAGCCTCGAGACTTGCAATGAGCTCTTCTTCCTGGTGTGAAGGTTAAGCGTTATCCTTTCATCCTGGATATTAAAGGCAAGGCTCTATAGAGGCATCATGACTGGGCACATTGTGGGCTAATTTTCCTAAAGCACCATTTGTTCCTGGAGCCGTCAAGAGGGGTGGATTGGCGTCAACTCTTCAAGGATTTCTTGATTGCAGATGGCGTGATAATGGAGGCATAACTAGTATCTCTGGGTCTATGGTGTTGTGTTTTGATGCTTAGTCTCTTTTGATGTCTGTTAGGGATTCTCTAGTTGTTCAAATTGATATACATGTATGGGGTTGTCTAGTAAACTGTGTTGGTCTTTGGTCTGTTTGGCAAGTTGGAAGCGTCTAGTTTTGGGTTGTCTATTGAGTGGTTCTGGGGATGGTTTCTAGAGTTTTGACAATAAATGAATTGAAATGTAATATCTTTTTAGCAATTAATATAATCATATTTACAAATCAAAAAAATAATAATAATAATTAAACACTCATATTACCCATTAATTTAATTATTCTATATTTTTTAAAATTTTAACTAATATTAATTTTATTATATTGATCAAGTAATGAATTAGCATATATCTTAAATACATCTATTTAAAAGAAAGTCTTAAAGACCTTATATTGAAATTCTTATTTAAGATAAATAAGTGTCCTGATATTTAAAATATCTATATTATTTTTTAAATACATAATTATTTTTTGTTTATTATGTTAAATGTTCTACAATGATATTAAGGTGGTCTCCTCATATAAAATCAATACATGTGAATTTTTTATTTAATCGTAACTACAAAATCAAACTTTTAAAAAGTAACATATAAATATATAATATTTACTAATTTTTCAAAGTAAAAATAAAACAAAAGAATTATAATAAAATAAATAATATTTTTTTCAAATTTAGAATTTTTAAAAATAATAATAATAATTTTTAGTTCTTCCAAACAAAAAATAATAATTCTTCCAATAAAAATAAAATATATAAAGAAATCTTAGATAACTCTATAATAAAATAAAATAACCCTTGAATAAATAAAATAATTCTTAAATAAAGAAAATAAAATAATTCTTAAATAAAGAAAATAAAATAATCCTCGCCTACTTCATTACATTTTCCGCCCTCCCCTGCATATATTTTCAATTCTAAGTGGTTTGGTGGCGATTCTTAACTTTTCTTTTATCACTATTTTTTTCTCAAAAGTTCGTTCAAAGTTGGATTGATTGCAAGTATTTATCGTACAGTGTTTGAATCGTTTTTATAACTCTAAACTGGATATCACACCAGACAGTGTGGTACCGTATCAAGATGATAGGTACATGACAAATATGGACTCCTCTATGGATATGTCTGGATACAGTATCCATTCTGATTCCAGGAGTATCGTCTCTGTATCCAGTATCTGATACACGGACATGCATATCTGGGCAGGAGAGGGGAAGTATCTGGCAACTCTGCACAATTCTCTATCCACCAATGGTATTAGCTCTTAACAATCAAAACAAAATTCATGTCCACGTAAACTTGTTCTAAGACCTTTCCTAGATGTAATAGAGGACAAAGAAAGGTTACTATTAACTCAAATATCATACTGTGTACTACAAGATAAGGGATTGTCAGAATTTACTTCTTCCATCCACAAGGAATTTGAAAAGCATTTAAAATTTTAACATTGAAATTTCTCTTCCACTGCAAAAATGCATCCATATATCCAGGAACTTGTGTGCACTCAAATAACCGAAAAGCAAAGCTGTTAATCACTTTGGATTTCTAAGAACAATAATCACAGAATCTCCACGAAGGAACATTTTGCTTATGAATCTATCCTTGTTGACAGGCTGGGCTTTCTTTTTCCCTTTTCCTGTCTTCGGTACCTGTAAATGATATCATTCGAATCAAAGTTGGAATGAACGGAACTGTAAGTAAATACACATAGAAAAGTATGAACTTTGCTGTCCATAAATAGTAAATACACCGATGGAACTCAATTGCCAGAATATACATTGAGTAGTATCTAAAAGTTCAAGAAAATGAAAAAGTTAATTGACCTCCGTCCACATTTCTTTAACGTTCTCCAGAACCATGTTGCAATGCCTGTCAAAGGCTCTAACTCGTCCAAGGAGTTTCTTGTTGTTTCTGCAGTTTATTAGAACCTGTTTGAAAAAATGATAAACTTTATCCATGTGGGATGTAAAAATCTTGCAGATACAAACAATAATTGTAGCGGTAAACTCTAACTCAGGGATCGTTCAATCCAAGTCCTTGTTCAATTGTTTCCTTTAAATAACTACCCTACCTGTGTATTGTTTTTGACACTCATCATAAGAACAGAAAGAGGACCAGTGTTGAATTCCTCCTCCTCGGTCTTCTCTGGCTGCACATACAGCAAAAATAAATTATGTATAAAGAAACACAACATTCAATGAAGCTACAGTGCAATGGACAAAATTAGAAGAGTTTTACTACAGTATGGATTTTAAGATAGTACTGGAACACTTTAGTTCATTATAATATTCAATGAAAATGTTTCAAGGCTCTGTGCCTGTTAACTTTCAAAATACCGAGACTCTGAAGACCTAACTTTAAGAGAAACTGTAACCAGTTAAGAATTAACAGGCAAATACCACTCAAGAAAAGATATTGCTTAGGGTACAAACATGGGAAAAAATATTCCATACAAAAAGAATCCTGTCATTGAAATTAAAAACAGTTCAATGACTTTCACCATCATGTACAGACTGCATAAATGAATGATTTATCATAAATCTATTAATTCCTACTTCAAGATGAAGATTATAGTACAGCTAAGTTAAGTAGCATTCTACAGGGACACATCTCTGGGATCATGGTGATGTCCCCAATATTCCAGATGTCCCAGGGTCTTGAAGACTTGGAGTGGGCATTCCCTTTTCGTAGGTGTCACGTCCCAGCAAACTCTATACTTTCTTTTATGTTAAATGCCTGAAGTCCGGATGTAATTTGGACTAAGGTGGAAACCCTAACATTGAAACTGTAATCATGCTTGATATTTTGAATGATTGTATAGATCTAACAATTGATACTTTAGATTTAGCACTTTAATTGTTAACTGTTACAATTGGTGAGCCTTTAAAAGTTATGAATTAATTGGTTCCGTTTAGTTTACATGGTTATATCTATATGTATTCAATTTATATTTTGGACTAACCAAGTACTAACACCTTGTGGTGTGTGTGGGAGAATTGGAATGGTTTTGCTCTACATATACATTCAGAAAAACAATTGATAGGTGCAAAATGTTAAGTGAGTCTACTTAATAATCCATGAATATACGGATACCCATACATTTTCTTTATTGGTCTGAGAAAATACCCTGCAAAAGATTTACAAGGATCTTACAATCATCTGGCAAACCAACTAATCAGAAACACATCTAAAAATGTACACCATGCACAAGAAGACACTCAATGAACGTTGAATCTACCTTTGATCACTCGATCTAAAATGGTTACATGTATTGTCACTTGCTTGGGATAAACCCAAATCATTACAATAAAAAAATGCAATACCTAGATCTGGAACTGTCAACCCTCTGGTCTATTGCGTGATTCTTCTTTTTGCTATGCCCCTCTCCAATCTAAATGTCATTCTCTCTAAAAAAATGAAGCTTAATTTGCATATATCCTTCTACAGGTTGCCCAGAAAGGAAAACATGTAAATTTGCAAGAGGGCCCTAGATATCAATGATCTTTTGCAGTTGCAGGTGGCAGTCATGTCTTATGACTTATCATTAGAGTCTTAATTATTTTTGTGTTTCAAACATATCCTGACCATGTTCTTATTGTACCGCTGGGGTATGGGCACCCATCATCCACTTGAAGGCATCACCCCTGGCCGTTAATGGAGCTCAAGGAAAAAGGGAGAGTTGGTGGGTGAATAGCCACAGATAGGTGGGCGAGTTAATGCACTCAGCATCACTACATTTAGCATTCAAACCCCTTTCGAAATTGCCCTTTGGCACCCTTCTTCCTTATCACAAGTTCCTTCTTGATCTACCAAGTGTGTTAAGTGCATATCAGCACTATGCATATGGTTCATAACTTGAAACAAGTCCCCAATGAATGCTACAATCTTCCTCAGGCCCTTTGGCTTTTCCTCCTCGCATGTTGGCATTTTGATGAAATATTAGAATCCGTCAGCACTTGGCATTAGTGCTTGAACCATTATCAGCGACCACAGGTGGTTTGGAAACCACCTCAAATCTCCACTAAATGAAATTCTCATGTAAGTCCCACAGAATCGTTGACTCATCTATTTCAGCCAATAGCACAACAATTTGCACTCTTTTATCTTGAAAAAGGTTTCTGTGATGCATGAACCGTTGGATATCTTTTACTCGTGATCAACGGCCCAGAACCTTTGATGTCTCTTTGATAGAATATGGGTCCCACTTGCTAATGATCATGTTCTTCAACCAATAGCGCAATGGGATGAATGTGTCAGCTACATCATATTCACCTCATTGTGCCAAGATGACACGTGGAGACTCATCGAATTTCATTGACAGCTTCATAATGTTTCTTTTCTCACTGAGCCTAAAGTGTGAAGGGCCCCACTTCAGCAATTGACATTAAGCAAAAGGCAGGAGGCAACAAAGGAGAAAGAGGGATATAAACATAGAGGTCCACATAAATATCTCAGATCGGTTATAAAACACAGGCTAACAAAGCTAAAACTAGGGGGAACTTAACCAGAATAATAATAACAGGATGGGGCACCAACAAAAATAACATTAGAAAATAAATAAATGTGAAAGAAAGAAATTATATATATATATTGAAAAATAGAGTAAAAATTTAAGCAAGGTCGTGTCATTTCTGCCAAAGACCCAACAAGGATGAAGGAGGAGCTTGTTCTCCCCTCCTACGACTGGGAGTCAACCCTGATTTATGAGGAAGGGCACAGGGATGCTAAGGGATGACTGCACATTTAGTAGGGCATGGCATCACTCCTCATGGCCATCCAAAACTTGCAAGTTGAGGGCAAAAGTTGGTGGGTAGGGTAAGGGGCAACCCACGACCTTTCTAAATAGGCAACTGGAGAGAGATTTTCAGTTAAAAAAAATGAAGAATCGAGTTGTGTGGAGGTTGAACAGAGCTAAGGAAAAATTGCAAGTGCAATTAGGAGTTGGGTGTGACAGATTGAGGGCGTTTTCACAGGTAGAATATTACCCTGCTAAGTTAGGCACTGTTCATTGGTTTAAAGTTGCATGTACAGAGATTAGCTGCTGTTTTCCCTATCTCTGGTGCCTAAAGGTTTTAGTTTGTTACAATTTTCTTATGGCAAAGAGTTGCAAAGAAATTTTTAAAACTGTGTGGATCTGTAAACATTTTACAATTTGCTTGGTTTCATTCAATAAGCCCTAGGACCAAAGCATGCTGAACCCCACGAAGGCATTTGCTAATAAGTATCATAACATGATTTTATGTTTTAGATTTACACTCATTCATAATTGCTTGAAGATTAATTATATGGCAGATGCATGCTTCCAGAAAATGTTAAATTGAATAGCAAATAGATGTTACTAATTTGAAAGTTATACAAAAAAAAATTTACAATCACAGAAAAGGATTTCAAAAACTCCCCTAAATATAAGAACTCTTACCACTGAGAGAAAGAAAAGAGTAGATTGCTTTGGCAATAAGGGTATTAGTTAATAAAAGAATTTATGAGAGGGCCATGTATCATATACACTCAAATGAAAAGGAAAAAGAACAATGATAATGTGCAATCCTTGAATTAACAAAACAAGCTGGTCTTCCCTTGCACTCGCAGTTTTCAACCTAGTCCCTTAAATGTAGGGTAAATCCTTAGGAGCAAGAGGAGGTCAGACCTGGTTACAAAGAGTATCTTTTGGTTTTAAATTCTTGGTCCAAGTCTCCTCTTTAGGCTATCTAGGAGGTAAGTTGATTGCAAAGAGATTATAGGTCTAAAATTTTAGTGATATGTCATGATTCAGACACATGTTTAATGCTGATTGTTCTCTCTTTATGAATGCATTACTAATGATTCATGGTCATGGCCAAATTAAAAAGAACAGAAAAAAGAAAGGAAAATCCCATTATTGTTACAACCCCTAGGACTTCTCCTACTGCTGATTATCTTTAACTGCACGATTAAATGCTATGCAAGATCACAAAAAGTCATTATGGTCTACAATTAGTTCCTTACAACTATACTCTCTTATGCTGGGGTAGAATTCCAGTGAGTTTAAAGTTGATAGTATTCCATTATGAAAATGTTTGCAGTAATAATAAACAAGTTATTTCACCTGCTACAGCCTTATCAGGCAGCGAGTGAGGTTCCCCCCCTTAAGCTAAACTGTGATAACACTTGGAATCCAAATGGTGTATTGCATATTCGGATCATACTGCATAGGGATGAACTCACTAATGAAGCCATCTTGTGAACTGAATTTGTAATTTGTTGACCTTCTTGGAACTTGTGGTCAATTTAGTCCTTGCTGTTTGGTTCAGGGAAAATACCTCATAGCTTCCTCTCCGCATTGGAAAGGTTGTCCTTTAATGAATTTGAGGTTGTTGTAGTTCAAAAGTCTGTGGATGGTAATCCTATGTCTCCAGCTGTCCTAATTCCACTTAAATTTACCATGGAGTGCCCTCCATCTGAAGCCTAGTATTGCTAAAACACCCCTGAATTCTAGGCTTTGTAGATAACCACAAGTTTGATCCTCTAGATACAAGAGCAATTAGCAGGTTATCATTGGACCATGCAAGTGGCTGATGCCTGGAGCTACTGTCATATCTTATGGACTAGCTAGCCTTCACCTATAGCATGCAAGTGAAAGAGTCCCGAGGACTATCCTAGATGTGATATTGGAGCAGTTGAGTTGGTTGTCATTCATACCGTGCAGATAATAGAAACCTCGAGCTGGCCATTGTATCAAGAAGGTTAGTAGGCTATTGTTCATAGAGTGAACTGGTAAAAGCCTTGCTTGCATTAACCAAGAAAAAGATTACAATATAAAGCAAATACATAGCACTGTAGACATTAAAGAGTTTACCTATTGTTCATAGAGTGAACTGGTAAAAACTTACTTGCATTAACCAAGAAAAAGATTACAATATAAAGCAAATACATAGCGCTGTAGAAATTAAAGAGTCTACCTACTTCTAACTGTAGACAATCTAAGCTAACGAGCTACATTATATTATTGACCATTAATGATATAAAGAAATATTATTCTAACACCCTCCCTTAATGGTCAAACTATCAACAACACCAAGTTGCCCCCTGAATTTGACAAACTTATCCGGGCTCAAAGACTTGGTGAGAATATCTGCGATTTGATCCTTAGTCGGAACATACTGCAATTGAACTAATCCATCTTCTACCAGCTTACGGATGTAGTGACAATGAAGCTCGACATGCTTGGTATGTTCATGGAAGACTGGATTTTTGGCCAATTTGAGCACCCCTTGATTATCAGTGTACAAGGGAGAAGGCCCTGCTTGTGACATTTGCATGTCAGAAAGTATCCTGCGAAGCCAAACTGCCTCACATGCACCCTTAACTATTCCTCAATATTCAGCTTCAGTCGAGGAAAGAGCCACTACCTGTTGCTTCTTGCTGGTCTATGTTACAGCAGCTCCACCCAAATTGAATACATATCCAAAAATAGATTTTCTATCATCCATTGAACCTGCCCAATCTGAATCTGTTTAAACAATCAGCTTTGGATCCTTGCATCGGCTATACAGGATGCCAAAACCTAAGGTGCCTTTCACATATCACACTCGCTTCACTACAATCCAATGATCAACTTTTGGGACTGTCATAAAGCGAGAAATGTAGCTCACTGCAACACTGATATTAGGTCTAGTGGCAGTGAGGTAGATAAGACTGCCAACTAGTTGCCTAAATGTTGTCTCATTTACTACAAGTGAATCAGATTTGGCTGATAACTTCAGCCCCTTCTCCATAGGTGTGGAGGCAGGTTTGCAATCCTGTATCCGAAATTTGTCAAGTAGACTTCTAGAATATTTAGACTAAGAGATAAAAATGCCACCAACAATCTGCCAAACCTCAATACCCAAACAATAATGGAGAAGCCCCAAATCTATCATGTCAAAAGCCTGACACAAATCCTATTCAATTGCTGCAATTAAATGTGCGGAACTACCAGCAATGATCAAGTTATCAACATAGACAACAAGAAACAAAACATCATCACCAGAGTGCTTGACATACAGATTAGAGTCAGAAGGGTTGCGCTGAAAACCATGATCAACCAAGTATTGATCAATCTTGATGTACCATGCATAGGGAGCCTATTTCAATCCATAGAGTGCTTTGACCAGTCTACAAACCTAATGTTCTTTTCTGGCAACCTTGAAACCAGGAGGTTGCATCATGTAGACTTCTTCCTGCAACTCACCGTTGAGAAAGGTACTCTTGACATCCATCTGATGAACCGTCCATCCAAATTGGGCTGCAATAGCGAGAAGATGACGAATTGTGCCCATCTTGGCAGTAGAAGCAAAAGTCTCCTCGTAGTCAATGCCCTCCCGTTGTGTGAATCCGCGAGCTACCAATCTGGCCTTATATCTATCCAAAGTACCATTTGCATGATACTTGACCTTGTAAACCCATTTGCAGCTGATAGGTTTCTTCCCAAGAGGAAGATTAGAAAGAACCCAAGCGTGATTCTTCAGAAGACTATGGTATTCTGTCTCCATAGCCTTTTCCCACTCTAGAATTCCTTTAGCCTTTGAATATGTCTGAGGCTCATAGATGCTATGGATGTTGGCCATAAGAGCAAAATTGACTATGTTTTGCTGCTTGCTCTTTCTAGGAGCTAATCTGCCCTCAATGAGTTCATCATCATGAAGATCTTCGATAGTCTTGAACCACCACTTAGGCCGAAGTGTAGAAGTACCAACATCTGGAATAGGAGCAACAGCATCTCCTGGGATGTCTGGAACAAAGTCATCTGGATGTGAATCTTGAGGAAAATCAGGTGGTGCTAGATCATGACTGGTAGACTCCTCATCTTCAGAGTCAAAATGCTTTGAAGCCCTCCCGTCAAGGGAACCAAGAGCAAGACGAACACCCTCATCAGAAGCCTTCACAGGCTGATCCTCAAGACTGGTAGAAGGAAGAAATGGACCAATAGTCTCATCAATCACAATATCACAACTGAATATGAGATGATCTGTCTCCACATCAATCAACCTATATGCCTTGTGATTGTTGTTGTAACCAGTAAACATAAGTTGTTGGCTCTTGGAATCCAGCTTGGCACGCTTGGCTTCGAGAATCCAAACATGAGCTATAGAACCAAAGACTTTCAGATAGCCCACCTTAGGCTTACATCCTGACCAGGCTTCTTTTAGAGTTATCTTCTTAACGGCCTATGTAGGTGACCGATTCAGGAGGTAGACTGTAGTATAAACTACTTCAGCCCAGTATTTCTTAGGGACATTTCTATACTCCATAGAACAAGCCATTTCAGTAATGTTCAACAACACCATTCTGCTGAGGGGTGTATGGTGTGGTGAGTTGGAGCTTAATGCCATGTGTAGCACAAAAAGTAGAGAAGTCGACTGAACAAAACTCCCCCCCATTATCTAACCTTAGAGTGACAATCGGAGAACCGGATTCTTTCTCAACTAAGGCCTTATACTGCTGAAATGTACTGAACACATCTCATTTATTTTTCAAAAAATACACCCACATTTTTCTACTAAAATCATCAACTAATAATAAAAAGTACCTAGACCCAGTAACAAATGGACTGTTCAGTGGTCCACATACATCAGCGTGAATCAATTGAAGTACCTTGGAGGCTCACCAAGAATCACCATCCGAAAATGGTGTCCGATGCTGCTTCCTAGCTTGACAGGCTCCACAAACTCCATGATTTTGAGTTTGGATCTCAAGTAGACCAACAACCAAACCCTCCTAAGACAGTTGAGAGAGATAGTGCACATTCAAGTGCCCATAACATTGATGCCAAGTTTGCTGATGGAAGTACTCCTGGCTGCCAGAGTGTGCTCCTGAGAATCACCAGAATCAGCAAGACTATATAGACCATGATCCTCAAGTCCCATACGATTGTAGTACGAGTCTCCCTATCAACAATGTTGTAGGTGGACGAACTAAAAACATCCAACTGGGGAGAATTCCTTATGATTTAGCTAACGGAGAGAAGATTATGTTCCATGCCTGGAACATAGTAGACATTGAGAAATATTAAATTTCTCCCTCCAGAGTGAATCTGAACATTGCCCTTACCGGCAACTATATACTCTTTGCCTCCTCCAAAGATCACTGAATCAGCCAATGGTTCATATTTGGTGAACAAATCTTGACAATGAGTAAAATGCCAAGAAGCCCCTGAATCAATATACTAGGCAGAAGATTTGACTGGATCTGCAGTTCTTTTGGCCATAAAAGTATAGAATGCAAATTCTTTCTGCTCAAAGTGCTCTCAACATTTGCCTTTTGTTGAGACCCTCCTTGCTTCTTTTGTTCAGAAGCCAACCGAATTTGACAGTCAGCCTTCCTGTGACCATATTTATGGCAATAATTGCATTGAACGTTCTTTTTCTTCTTGCTGTCCTAAGAAGAACCAAAGCCTTTCGGCTGAGAAGATTGAGCCTTCCCTTTGTTCTTAGCAAAAGATTTGGCAAAGAACGCTTGCTCTATGGAGGTCGAATTGGTATAGCTTCCAAACTACTGTCTCCAACGATCCTGTTGTAGAAGCTTGTTACACAAGTCTAGAAACTTCAAATCAACATTTGTTAAAGAAATATTCAGCGTTTCAATGAAATGCTCATAAGATTTTGGCAAACTCTTCAACGTAATGACAACCATGTCCTCTTCATCCATTGTTTGACCAATCACCTCCAACTCATCACGAATGTCCTTAATCTTTGTCAGATGTTCCTGTAAGGACATTTTCTCATCCATCATGATGGAAAAGAGCATGTTCTTGAGAAAGAATGCTCTGCTCTTGTCGAAGGTATCATGAAGGTCCTTCAAATGATCCTAGATTTTCGTAGCAATTTTCCCATACGATACGTGAGGTAGCTACTCATCTATGACTAAGAGTTTGATGAGCATGACGGCTTCCCAGTTGCGCTCATCCCATTTGTCTTGATCCTTTCCGGCTACAGTGGGACGAGTTGAGTTTCCCAAAACGACATGATCGAAACAACAATATTCAAAGATTGTAAGCATGCATTGTTTCCAAGTGTTGTAAGTTTTTCCATTGAATTTTTTATTGCTTTCAAGCAAAATATGTCAGAGATGCCATTTTGCACACTTCCCAAAGCACTGAGAACAAAGACAGAATGCTTCAAATTTAAAATATGTTGCACTAATCCCAATGCATTAAGCAAAAATGTCGAGGCAGAGTTCGCTGAAAAACCTAGAAATTTTTTTGAATACACAGAAAATTTCAGTAGTACCCACGTGCACAAATTTCAAGAAACGTTTGAAAATTTCTGAAAGTTTGAAGAATTCTAAAAAATTACAAAAGACCCAGAAACTTTTGCAAACCCTAGGTCAAGTTTGAGAAAATGCATGTGCCAGCCACAAAGCAGAAAAACTAAACACTGAAAATAGGGATTCAAAAATCTAGGCCACAGAAGAGCAGAAGTCAATAGTAACCCTAGGCGTGCCCAAAAATTTTTTTTGAAATTTTGAAACTTTCCACTGAAAGCAAATGACCATGAGCTCAAATAACTTTCCACAGAAAACTCAAACACCCTGTGCGAAGGAAAAAACGACAGAGTCGCACAAAATGAAACCCTTGCAAGCCGACCAAAAATAGACTCAGAAAAAATCTGAGTCGTGTTGAGCCCGAAACCCGAACGCCAACAAACAAAGGTTGCGTGAAAACCAGAGTCGCGCGGCAGGTCACGCGCAGTTACAGACCCGTCATAGGTCATGCGAACTAAAGGGCAAACTAGAAACAGAGGATGCAATCTTCATGAGCAAAACACACAGAAAAATCGTGTCCGCAAGCTCTGATGTGCGAAGATTTCCAGGGTCATGTAGGCTAGACTGGAAAAACCCTCGACGGCCCTTGAAAAAAAATCTGTGGTTTTTTTTTTCGACGCCAAAACACATGATTTTTTGTTCCTTTGCGGCAGTAAAATTGCACAAGTTTAGCAGATAAAACCCACTAAAAACGGAGCCTCAAACTCACGAAAATTGCAGAAAAAATCTGCCCTGCAAAGAAGCTCAAAACCCTAACCTGCTCTGATACCATGTTCATAGAGTGAACTGGTAAAAACTTACTTGCATTAACCAAGAAAAAGATTAGAATATAAAGCAAATACATAGCGTTGTAGACATTAAAGAGTCTACCTACTTCTAACTATAGACAATCTAAGCTAACGAACTACATTATATTATTGACCGTTAACGATATAAAGAAATATTATTCTAACAGCTATCACCTATAGCACAGAGGTGATCAATGCCAAGTGCTACTTGTATTGACCCTATTGAGGTAAGGATGGACCTCTGATGTAGTATGGGATGCACTGAAGTCCTCTTCCCAATCACCTCCTTTGAGAACCCAAATTTCACCCCACTTATGTCCCTGACCTTGACACCGTTACTTTGAGATTGTTCTCCAGGATAACTTGCTAAGTCCACTTGGTTATGGTGGATGGGGTAGTGGTCCACATGGTTGGGTTTGTTGCACCCGTAGTAGAAAAACTCAAACTCGGCAATAATTCGGTAGGCCCAAAATTTTAAAATACTTGGGACTCAGCAAAAACTTGGGGAAAACTCGACAATATTATCGAGCATTATAAAATACAATTTTTTTTAACTATTCTTAAAAACACACATATTACTGATTTCCATCATATATAAATCAAAATTAGAGTTTAATACATATCATAGACCAAAAATCAAGTTCAACCTCTGAGTGAGTTACAATGCCACTTCCATTAGCCATGTCATATGTAGAAGTTGCCACATCTAAAGAGAATTTTGGCAAGTTGTGTGATAATAACATCTACGTTAGCACACTCAGAAGTTATATCACAATTCCTCATCATCCCCTCATTGTAATCAATTCTTTTATTTGACAAAATATCCCAATAACTAATGAAAAGAAAATTGCATGTGAAAATGAACTGAAAATCACTTATTTTTTAACTGCAAGCAAGAAAAAGTCTTTATATGGATTTGGACAAGTTATTAACACAAAAATAACAATTTTTTTTGTTGTTTCTCGAGTTTTACAAGAACAAATCATGAGTTTTACAAAAACTCATCAATGAGTTATTGGGTGAGTAACTCGCCTAGCAATCTAACTCATTGTTATGCCCCTAACCCTATAGTGTGTATTGGGTGAGTAGTTGACTTGTGGCTACCTTAACTCTTAAAAAGTACATAATCATTATATAGGTATTTAGGTCATCCTAGGAGTTATACTTAAGTATCTAAGTCGACCTAGGTGGTATCCAAGACATAAGTATGGTATATATAGGAGGCATATGTCATTATCATGATGTGGACTATTGAGTTCTTGGTGAAGACTATTGGAAGTATCCCCCTCAAAGTGGATTAGGAGGTTGCCCACTCAAAGTGGCATAATTGTGATGTCCCCGATTTATGACTAGGTCGGCCAGCCTCATATTTTTAAATAATAAATAAAAATAATTAAATTTAAATTATTAAATAAATAATATTTAAATTTGTAAGTCAGTGGCCGACCCGTTTGACAGCATCTTGAGCACAAGCATATATGCAGGTTCGTTTGTTTTGTTAGGGCATCACGATTGAACAGGAATTGTTGAGCGAGTTCTTTGGAGATGGAAACCTTCAGGGATTCCCCAAGAGGTAGGATGGAAACCCTACCCCGCGGTCATGATCATTGCTTCATGTTTTTTGCCTTTCATCCTCAGTTCGCACCTTATTCAGTGTGTTAATACCATTCCTTGGGCACGCTAAACTTCTAGAAGCAAGTTGCATCATCTTCAGACTTTGCATCTCTGCTGCACACAAACTTCTGAGCGAATACCTTTGGCTGAAGCGCAACCTCACTACAGTCCACCATAGACATTTGCATAGGAATAACCTTCGAGAGTGTTGTCGTGTTCTTCACACAGATCACATTGGGCAATATTAATCATCGGATAAATCCACCTGAGGAACGAGTGATTCACGGAGGCTGGGAAAGAAGTCTAAATCGGCGCCACTGCTAAGGGCACCACAGCATCAACAGCAGAGGTTCTATCAAATGATTTTGTAGTGTTGATCTGTGCAAGGCTGTGAGTTATATTTCTGGGACAGTAATTCTAATCAATTGTACAAACCATTTTTGAATAATATAGTGGCTCAATCCGTTTAAGTTCAGTAGATTTTGTGACTTGGTAACGGGACATTTAATGTCATAATCACTAACGCAAGTATTCTTCATCAGATATGTCTGATTTTTTTGAACTCTTTGAAACATGTATTGCCAATTTATTGAAATATGAATGGTTTGGTTATTGATAGCCGAGCGAATGTGGTCTGAACTGAATGTTAACACTCTATGAGCAGTTTCCTTAGATATCTGGAACATGTCATTAATCTTATAAGTGCAGATTTGTAGTTTGGCTCATTACAATAATACTACCAATTATTTATGGTGTATTTCATATTATGTTCACTCTTGTGCAAGTTGTTTCTTTACAAATGGTATCAAAGCATGATCTTGGCACTATGAAGGTAAGGCATTTTTTTCAATTTTTGAGGTCATTTTGGAAAGTGCGTCTCTCATTTTTTGAAAAAAAAATATCTTGAATTTTGGAGGGTTTTTCAAGGACATATTGAGGAATCTATAGTAAAAATTTCAGAGAAATTGGAGAAAAATTAAGTGATTTATTGCAGAATTAGGGTTTCCACCAAATTCATTTGGGATGCCCATATCTCTCATATTTTGGCGATTTTTTCCTAAATTGTTTAGATTTTTGCAAAAACCAATTGGAGTGTCTACAATCAAACTTTCAAAGAAATTGGAGTGGAATTAAGTGATTATTGTAGAATTAGGGTTTCCACAAAATTCGCTCTCAAGGCTGCGAATCAAAGAATTTCTAGGAGATTTTTTTGGGAAGTGACATCCACAACCTCTTAAGCTACAATAAAATTTTCAAACTAATTGGATTTATTTTGTGTGATTTATTGTGAAATTAGGGTTTGCACCAAAATCACCTCTAAGGCTACAAATCAGTGAAGTTCTTGAATATTTTTTGGGGGAAGTTAGTTCTTCACAACAAAAAGTAGCAAAAGAACATGAACAAGAAGAACAAGAAGTAAAACAAGAACAAAAACAAGAGCAAGAGCAAGAGCAAGAGAAAAAGCAAGAACAGGAACAAGAACAAGAACAAAAGCAAGTACAAAAAGCAGTAGAAGAAAAAGAAGCGAGAAAAAGGAGATGAAGAAGAAGAAAAAAGATGAAGATTTTATGCATTGAGGACAATACTTTCATAAAGAGGTGGGGAATGTTATGCCCCTAACCTATAGTGTGTATTGGGTTATAAGTAATCAGCTTGTAGCTACCTTAACTCTTAAATAAGTTACATAATCATTATTATAATCATATATAGGTATTTAGGTCATAGTAGGAGTTATACTTAAGTATCTAAGTTGGCTTGGGTAGTATCCAAGGCATAAGTATGGTATATAAAGGAGGTATATGTTAGTTATTATCATCATTTGGAATATTGAATTCTTGTTGAAGACCATTGGAGGTATCCCCCTCAAAGTGGGTTAGGAGGTTGCCCCCTCAAAGTGGCATAATATTATCAATTATTTATAGCATATTTCATATTATATTCTCTCTTGTAAAGATGTTTCCATACACTCACGAGTACTTGTGATTCTTGTGAGTACTCAGCAAGTTTGTAACTATGGTTGCACCCTTGAATCAGGAAACCAACAACCCAGGAATCCATTTGCTATGCATGACAAGTCAAGCTCTTATTCATCTCCAGGTACTCTTAAGTTACGAGCATTGTACTTTGATTCCCGCTAATAGATTGTTGTATGAATTGGATAAGGTCACATTTATACTAACACTGCTGATTATAATGTTTTTTCTGTATTTACTTTTGCTAGTTCAAAATCATAAATTTGCTTCTATGGCTGGTTTTTACAGGACTCTGCAGCTTGCTCCATTTGGTGCACAAATTCCCTCTAATAGATTGTTGTATGAATTGGATAAGGTCACATTTATACTAATGCTGCTGATTATAATGTTTTTTCTGTATTTACTTTTGCTAGTTCAAAATCATAAATTTGCTTCTATGGCTGGTTTTTACAGGACTCTGCAGCTTGCTCCATTTGGTGCACAAATTAAAAGAAATGCTAAATACCTAAAAATCTAAAAGGGGAAGGATAATCTTTGCAAATTTAGTACATTTTATTTGGTTTTTGAAATACCAGCTCTTTTTAGTTTGTTTAGGTTATTTTGATAGCTGTCCCACCACCATCCCCCTGCTGTCCACAAATTTTGGGAAATTTTTTGCAATCCCCGAAACCACATCCTTGTGTCCCCTCATCAAGGAAACTTGGAGAAACATGGAAGTTCAGAAACTGCAATTTTTTAAAATGAGGTTTCCTTGCTAGTTTGCAAGTGTAGCTATATTTGTTAAGGAAACATGGAGTAGAGATATATATCAAAGGAGAAGTTTGTGTGTATCAAATTGCAAATAAGGCCCATTTTCAGTATCATGAACAATATACCTATAAATATAAATTATAATTTATAAATTATTGAATATTGTTGATCAGCCTTTAAAAAGGAAATGTCAAAATTCAAATCGAGAATCAGATATATCATCTTCAATTTTGAAGAAAACTAAAATCAAATATCTTCCATCAGTTCCTTTTCAAAGGCGGGCCAGAAATAGCCAATTAATGCTCTGTGAAATAGCAATCTACCCCAGATAATTGGATTATCCCATCCTTTGACTGTGCAGTTAAGAGCAATCCTGAGACTCTGGGAAAACGAGGAACAATTCTGCATAATCTGGTAATTTTTCTCATACTTTTGTAAGGGGAATGAAGTTCTCTAAAGACAACCAACCAGAGTTGATCACCCTTAGGGGCTCAAAACATGAAGCTTGTTAAAGGTTGATAAGCTGGATATTATGATGAGTGACTTGTGCTCCAAATTTTGGACAAATTAACTTCAGCAATAAGATCTAATTAAAAGAGTAATTTCGTTATTTCATAAAATGGACCATCTACAATTGTGGCTTGTTATAATCAGAGCATGTGAATACTGAGGGAACTCCAGGTGTAGGAAGCCACCCATGTCTGAGAGAGTTGGGACAAGAAGTAATATCTGCCCATCCCACAGTTCCTATTAGGTGTGATCATTCTGGTTTTTAATGTACCAGCCTCTCTTGTATAAATCTACTGGTAATCTTCATATTGTAAGTTCAAGCATTTTATGTATTTCTGTGTTATGAAATTTTGAACCCCAGACCCATGAGACACAAAGTACACACTGTATGTCGTCCAGAAATCTTAAAAAATTTATAGTTTTCTAGCTTTGTTCTGACTTTAAGTAGTTTCTGTCAATTTCAGGCTATGTTTTTCCGAGTTTCAAGGAAAAACATTTCCCCAGATTTTAGGGTTGCTTAGGGAATGGTGGATCATATAATATATATAAGAAATTAAAAAATGTTAAGTTGTTAAACATCACTTAAGATTTTAATGAGATGAAATTCAAATATCATAAAGAAGAACATTTGAACACTAAGGAAATTCTAGGTGTCGATGCCACCCATGCCCAAAAGACTGCGGGCAAAGAAGAAAACCTGCCCCTAACAAGGAAAACCTATTAAAGTATTAATTGTAATATTTAATGGTCATCTTAGCTTTAGTTAGTCAATAGTATACTTTTAGTTAACTTAGTTAGCTTTTAGTAACTTTTGTTTATGCTTTAGTTTGTTTTAATATCTTTCAATTATTTGCTTTAGTTTGCTTATGTTAACAATGGTTTCTTTTTAGAAACATCATCTTGTAATTTCCTATATAAGGAGTATTCCTCTCCTTCTGTAAATATAGAATAACAAATATTGAATATCAATTATCATTTCATGGTATCAAAGCTTAGGCTCAAACTTTTTTGGCAGATTTTTTAGTAGTGAAAACTCGTCGTTTTCCTAAGAATTTTTAAAAAAAAATTTAGATGTTTTTGCTCGGTTTTTTTTTAATTTAAATTGAATGTTAATGGTTAACCTAAAAATTGAAAAATTATTTGGAAGTTTTTGATGGATTTTTATAAAAATTCGTAAAAGTTTTTAGCCTTTTTTTAAAGATAAAAATTGAGGAACTTTTGTGAACCAATTTTTTGGAAATCGAAGGGTTTTTTGAAGCCAATTTTTGAAGGGTTTGTTACAGCAGATTTTTTGAAGAAATTTGAGGGTTTTCATGAAGCAGACTTGAGGGTTTCTTTTGCATGAAATCGCGGATTTTTGAAGAAGATTTTCACAAATCTGTTCATGCACATTTTCGTGGGTTGAGTTCGTGATTTGATCTAGGCAATCTCGAAGAATATTTCTAAAGATTTGAAGAGTTTTTGAAAAATATTCTATAAAAATTTTGCTGATTTTCAAAAGTTTTTTGAAGATTTTTTCTGAAAAAATCTTGCTTTTATAGAGTTTTTTGAAGGTTTTTTTTTAAAAAGTCTTGCTTTTCAAAGTTTTTTAAAAAATTTCCTTGCTTTTCAAAGTTTTAGAAGGTTTGTCTTAAAAATCTTGCTTTTTCAAAAGTTTTTGAAGATTTTTCCAGAAAAAAAATATTGCATTTTCAAAAATTTTGAAGATTTTTCTAAAAAATCTTGCTTTTTGAGTTTTTTAAGGGTTTTTTTAAATCTTGCTTTTTAGAAGTCTTGAAAATTTTTCTAAAAGAAAAACTGCCTTTTTAGAAGTTTTTGAAGATTTTTTCTAAAAAGACGTTGGTTTTTCAAAGTTTTTTGAAGGATTCTTTGAAAAAAATCTTACTTTTTCCAAGTTTTTGAAGGATTTCTCTGAAAAATCTTGTTCTTATTGAGCCTCATTTTAAACCATTTTTGAAAAAAAAATCATGGGAGTTGTGCCAACTGATTTCCAGGGTTTCGTGCCAACTAATCACAAACTTTACCTCGTTTTTCGAGCTTTTGGAAAACGAGAAGGATGGCTGCTTTGACCGTCGTCATGTTGGAAAGTATGCAAAGGTTCAATGGGAAAAGTTATAATACTTGGAAGCAGAAGAAGCTCACAATTTTCGAGTGTCGGTGTCTAGATTTGATTGTTATATGGGAAAGGACCAGTAATTGCGAGGTGGTTATACTTCTCCAACAATACAGTCACCGATGATATGTTTCCAAAAGATCCTGGATAAACTTGGCTTATGTTTGTAGGATGACCATTACGCGAGAGTATTAAACTATTAATTGTAATATTTAATGGTCATCTTAGCTTTAGTTAGTTGATAGTTTACTTTTAGTTAACTTAGATAGCTTTTAGTAACCTTTGTTTATGCTTTAGTTTGTTTTAGCATCTTTCACTTATTTGCTTTAGTTTTCTTTTGTTAACAATGGTTTCTTTTTAGAAACATCGTCTTGTAATTTTCTATATAAGGAGTATTCCTCTCCTTTCATAAATATAGAAGAGCAAATATTGAATATCAATTATCATTTCAAAACCTGCCCTTGCATCACAACTTCCTATGATGTATGATCATTCTATTTGTCAAATGCATCAATCTCTCTTACACAAATTTATAGACAATTTGTGTGTTATATATTCAAACATCTTATATATCACTTTTTTGTTTTTTCTCAATTTTTGAAACCTTGTGAAACAAAACACTACTATGGAAATCAAACACATAAAGGTAACCAAGATAAAAAGAAGACAATAGAGCATCAAATCCACGTCATTTGAGGTAAATTTATCACATTAATTATTTGTTCAAATTCCTTTGCATTTTTTTTTAAATTCCAAACTCTTTGAGGATAATTTTTTTGTTCTATGTTTGCAATTGTAGTTGTGTTTTAAATTTTCAAGAAAAAGAAACAATGAGCAGCAATGGAAGTAGTGAGAGTTAAGAGATTGAAGTTGAAATGCAGTAAAGAACTAAAGGCCATAGAAGAATGGCTGCCACTAGAGCTTCTTAAACTATTTGAACACCTTTCTGAACTCCTCAAAATCTATGCAAAAAACTCATTTAACCCCAAAAAAAATCTCTCTTACAATTTGCAACATGCATAGATAAAGACAAGAAAAATAATTTAGGAGGGAGTAGAGTATGGCTATTTCATTTATGCAAGAATGAAACTCCTCAAAATATATGCAAAAAACTCATTTAACCCCAAAAAAAATCTCTCTTACAATTTGCAACATGCATAGACAAAGACAAGAAAAATAATTTAGGAGGGAGTAGAGTATGGTTATTTCATTTATGCAAGAATGACTAACTATAAGAGCTGCTATACAAGCGCTTATTCTCATCTTTTGTGTATAAGTGGACTAGGGATAAAAGGTTGTGAGGAAATAACCCTAGCTTAAAAGGCCAAAGTAACTAAGTTGCACACGAAGGGGGAGGCAAGAAATAAGAGAATTGCAATGGAGACTATGCAACCTAGTGTTTCATTGCCTACCAAAAGCATAGATGTTGGAAGTCAAAGGGATGAGGGTTCTCCCTCTACCAACGGAAAGAAAAGAACTACTAGTGTTACAAGGTTGTTTAACCTACAATCACGAGAGGTGGCAACTTCCATTGCTAAATTATTTTACGCCCATACCATAACATTTCATGTGGCACATCCTCCCTATTTCAAATAAATGTTCAAAGATGTAATAGTTGTTGGTCCCTCATTTGTCCCACCTGGAGAACATAAGCTATGCACCACCCTCCTTGATAGAGAAGGTGAGTGTATTGATGGAAGAAATGAGTCAAACTTGGATAAGGATGGATGTTCCATTGTCATGGATGGGCAGATCAATATCAAACATTGACCACTCACCAATATCATCATCACATATTCAATTGGCTTTTATTTTCTTAGAGCTATTGATTGTTCAGAGAAGAAGAATGATGCAAACGTCCAATTTCAGATTTCAAAGGATGCCATAGAAGAGGTTGGAGCCTCTAATGTTGTACAAGTGGTGACCAATTTAGCCTATGTAAGTAAGTTAACTAGCTTGATGGTGGAGAGTGCTTACAAACACATTTTCTAGACCCCATCTTGTGTTCATGCATTGAACAACACATTTAAGGATGTCAAATTCAAATAAATTAGGTGAAAGCAATAGTGGTAGAAGCTAGAGATATACAGATGTTTATTTGCAACCATCACACTACACTTGATTTGTTGAGGGCTTTTTCAAGTAAAGAATTCCTCAAGACCATGGATACTAGATATGCCAACTACTTCATTTCATTAGAGAAGATGGTTGAGGTGTAGGAGCCTCTACAATTAATGGTGGTTAATTCAAAGCGGGGTAGATGGCTAGAGATAAGTACACTTGAAGAAAGAAATATGAAACAAAAGATCTTTGATGATGACTGGTGGTCCAAAATGAGGTAAGAAATTGTTGGTTTTATCATTAAACTTTTAAAAAGTTCATTTATTAACATTTCTAACTCAAATTATTTTCATTCTTTGTAATAACATTCATTCTTTGTCATTTGGGCCTTAAATTCTTAATCTTTTTTGAAATTTTATTTTTTGTAATATATTTGCTCCATCAAATCTATTGTGAAAGTCATAAGATATGCTAATATGAACTCTCCTAGCCTTAGAGGGATTTATGTAAGAAGCCACCCTAGTTTGCATATATTTTTTTCGCAATTTCACCAACTAATTGGTTTAGGCATTTCGTGAAACAGTTACTCAATGATTGTTTTGAGTTGCTATTTTTTTATGATAAAATACATATTCATGCCACACAAACGCTTGATGATTATTCCAAAATAAACCACTACAAGAATGTAGTTCCAGCTTCAGATTTATAACTGATTACTGACATAAAGCATAATAAATACCACCAAACAATTAACAGAGATATGCATAATGAACTGCACGATATTATTTCAAAACATCTTTGGCACATCAAATACATAGGTATATTGTATCCCTGCCTATTGAAATTACCCAGCTCCATTACTTTGTCTTCATTTGGCAAAGCTTACATTCCACATGTATATGTATATCCGATTCCCTGTGTATAACCCGTTCCTTTCACACTGCAATTCCCTTGAAGAAGTTATGACACTTTTAAAAAACATATAAAATCGAAGATTAACACCCGTCTCCTTTATCTTCCACGTTTCTTCCTTCTTGAAGCGGAAATATGTATATATTATTTGTTCTACATTCAAATGTTTCTTCCAATATTCAACAAGATTAGTGCTAGAAATCTATTCAAAGCTTCCAAGATAATGGAGACTCATTTTTTACTGGAGACTCCCACGTCGACCCACCTCCAATGTTGTGCTATATCCATTCAAATTAAGCAGCAGTTACTGGACTCCCTATTTTTTACACATCTATAATCTTCTTCCATCCAGTTTTCTATCACATCTCTCCAAGCTTCTTTAATGGCTCGATTCCAATTAATATATGAATTGACTCCTTTTTATCTCTTACAAAGCCTTCAAACCTATGTGAATGCTTTCGTGGTCATACTATAGCAACAGAGTCTAGAATTACTCTTAAAGAAAGCGTTTGCTAAAGTAACGGCAACTCAAGAAATGGCCAGACTCTTGGATTAATTTCCAAACTTGGATATAATGCTGCCGACTTATTTATATATTTCAAATTCCTTCAACTCATCAGTCGTTAGGTCCATTCAACAAATCATATTGATATTGGATCTTTAATCGCCTCCTTGATATTATTAATCGCCCCCATTCACTTTTTGATTCCGTTTCTAGTTCAGGATGTAGCTACTTAAATAATATGCTCTATGCAAACACTGAACAATGATAAATTTCCTGTAATATATATATTTATCATACAGTCGACTACCGATTCAAAGGCTTTAGTCAAAACAAACTCCGTGTGCCCAACTTATCTTAAAGAATACGGCTTCTTAGCTTCGAAGAATTCAATGCCTCAATTTTCCAACTTTTCACTCAACGGCAACACCTTTAATGACCACACTCATATTGCAATAATCTAATGCATCCCACGTTTTCTTTGTTTCATATGGTGTGATAGCTATGTGTGTGAAGCTATGGCAGATTTGAAGTATTGACCAGAAAAAGATTGAACTCGTGAATTACCTATAGCACCTCGTATTTACCTATCCTCTACAGGCATACATCTCCAAAACTTAAATTCCTAGCATGAATTACAAAGTCCCTTCGGTTTGGCAACAATGAATAATATATGTATATCCTTTCTCCCAATCACCTGATATCTAAAGATAGTCGTAACCGCTACTCACAGCTTCAGCCTTAAAGATTGCTATTGATTACTATTGATTATGAATATGCCTTGTCCAACTTCCTTGTTTTTGACCTCTTTCCAATGGTTTACAGCCCAAAAATGATACACTGGTATCTGCTATTAAATTACTCAGAGTTCCTTGACTACACCAATTGAGTATTCCTTAATTTCTTTTTGTCTATATGCCATAAAGGGTAAATATCAGAAATTTGTTTTTGATAGTGTCTTCTCAATTTTTGTAAAACTTCAATCGTCTATAACCAACTACAAAATCTGTGTGATTTTTGTAATGTCTCAAATTTAAAATAAGCTGGGCCGACATGACTTGGAAGAATAGTGTTTTTAAACACTAAATAAAATAATTAATAATAAATAATTTAATTCTGGGCCAGCCTCATTGAGGCGCCAAGTTCATTTTGAAATTGGTTTTCTTCTGGCCAACATGCTTTTATGTTGGCAGGTTGTTGAGTATTTATAGAAGTCTCATTCCATTATCAGGGTATCACGAATTTGGATATATCAATCTAGCCAAGTATCGCAAGGACATAGTCACCTGGCATTGGCTCCCAGGCTTGGTGCATAGCTCTTAACCTAGGGAATTTGTGTTTAGCATTTCCTCCAACATCATCTGATATTCACAGTCAATTTGTTTGCAAATCTGGAATGGCTAGTTTGAAGCAGTGAACTCCATTCATTCATCCCACACACATACGAAGACAAGTGACTACAGGTTAAGGGGAACAAACATTCTGGCCGAGCTTACAACTCTGGCCGACACTGCATAGGATTTTGGAAGTCGCGCACCATACTAGATGCATCACGTTGAAGGAAAGTCAACACACATAGTTGGCAGAAGTGAGGCGACGCCACCTTGGGCAGAGCCTATAATCGCACCTGGAAAATGATCAAAGATAACCATCAGACTCTTGGGAGCGATCAAATAGTAGCAAAGACCATCGAATACAGGAAACAACCCACATCATAGCGATCAAGGCTACGGAGGCGAGAGTATCTGAGTGACAGCTTTCCGGCAAGAGAAATCAACTCTAAGTGAAGCTAAGACCTGGACGCCTCCACTCAAACATCATTAATCAGGTGAATATTGTCCAAATAGCAATTCTGAATGTTTCATTGGAACACACACACACACACACACATATATATATATATATTGCGATTAGTTTCAGTTCTATCATATGTCAATATTTTGAGCTGAGTCGATTGTCAACATTCATTTGTGAACTGAGTTTGATACTTCATTTACTGTTTGGGCTGGTTGATGTGTATGTAGTTTTGGTCAATGTTGTGCGTTATAGATCTACGTCAGTAATCTTTTGTTATTCTTTAATCTATCATGCCGCATCTGTGTTAGTCTTCATTATTTTGTGCAAGCTTTTCATTGTTGTCTTGGGGTATTTAATGAGGATTTGTGGTGATTCTCCATCTTATAGAAAATTAAGCATTTATTTTGGGGTGATCTGGGCAAGGTTCATCACAATTTTGCTAGTGCAGAATTTGGGTATTCGTCCAATTCTGAAAACATGAGGGTTTTCGTCCTCAAGTTACGAGAAAGCGCCAAGCTCTCCAAACCACAATCAACCATATCATCCGCAAATGAGCTCGCCAAAACTTTTATTCTTTTGCCTTGTCTTTTGGCTTTCTACTTGTCTGATTGTTCAAATTCTTTTCTCTTTTAATTTCCAAATTGTGATTTAATTTTTGAATCTGCATTTAATAAGTCACTTTAAATATAATATTATTTAATTTATAATATTTTCTTTTGAATTAACGTTTGGAGGAAAATTTAAGTAATTAAAATAATATCATATTTCTCCATGTAATAAAAAATGGGAAATTACAATTTATGAGACATTTGATAGCATGATCGAGAAAACAAAGCAAGCCATTCATAACAAAGATCCTATTTTGGGATTTTATGAAGAGCATGTTAGGCCCATTTTGGGGCAACAATGGAACACAATGAACACCCCACTTCATATGGAAGCCTATGTTCTAAATTCCAAATGGTATATAGCTAGGCCTAGAAGAGTGCTTCCATCTCATAATGAAGAGGTGAAAAAAGGGCTCATGAAAGCCCTCCAAAAAAATGTATACTAATGAGGAGTTTTCTATACTTTGCACACAGTGGCTAGTCTTGTCAATCTTCGAGAGGTGAGGACAAATACAACTAAATTAACTCAAACTGACCCTATTGGATGGTGGATGTGGCTTGGCAAGGATGCACCAAAGTTTAGGATACTTGCCACTTGCCTCCTTTCAAAAGTTGCATATTCCTCTATTGCAGAAACGAATTGTCCACATACAACTTCATCTAGTCAATCAAGAGGCACAAACTTATCTCTAGATGATTGGAGAAGTTGGTGGCCATATACTGCCTTGTGGCTACTAGATCACTAGACCCCTAAGTATTGCCAAACTCTAGCCTCACATTGAGATGTTAATACTGAAGATGTTATACAAGTTGACGAGTAGGAGCACAAGAGGCATTGGTTAGGGTTTCATTGGATAAGGCAGCCCTTATAGTGGTAGTGACTTGAACTCATACTCCAATTTTGATGCAAACCTACCAAAGGACAGTGCTAATTAGGTACAACAATATATTTTCTATGTTTTGTCATTTTGTAGTTAAAACTTGCAGCCTTTGGGCATTATTTTGTAATTCTTCTATCATATATAAACATTGATAGTGAAAGCAATCAAATCACGTTAACTTGTTTGTCAATTCTCATGTGAAATCTCAATTCATGTCTAATGTTATGTATTAATATTCTATAATGTCTATGACGAATGTTTTATCAATGTTATCATATCAAATATGGCCAAAAAAATCCCATACCAAAAACACATCCCCCTACCCCTATTCCCCATCTTGAAAACTTTTGGGAGCATAGTTATTTTTCCATAAGCGTTAGGAAACAAGCAAGGGCTTTAATAACATGCCAAAAGCATTGGAAATAGTGCAGAGGTGTCTACATCTGTTCCATAGGCATTTGAAAAGAGAAACCTTTAAAAGCATGCTACAATTGAAAATAATACTAGATGATCAGTTGACAGTGACATGACTACAATGAGTTCGAAAACAAAAAAGAGATATTTAATGCTTTCCTAAAGCATTAGAAACTTTTATAGAAGCATTATAGCTCTACCAAAAGCATAATCTAAAACTTGTCAAAATTGTTAGTGGTGTTTAAGAAAATGAACAAGGGATGTTTGCAACTAAAAATCAAGGCATTTTAACACAACAGGAGGAATCGGTTTCTGTAATAGGGAATTAACTTTCAAATTTGAACCAGGAATGGAATGTTGCAAGCTTTTCATGGGCATTAATCTTGTTTTAAGAGTCAACAAACTGTTTATTTTTTCACAACTACTCTTTGAAACCATTAAACACCAATAAATTCGCCCCTAAAAATAGTATTAAATCTGTGTTTTTTGGAAATTTCATTAAAACAAAGAGAAAACCAGCAAAATGGAAATATGAAATATCCTACATGCACACCTTTAAGAATTCCTTTCAATCTTGCTTTAAGAGTCAAAGAAACTGCTTATTTCTTCACAGTTACTCTTCAAAACTACTAAACACCAATAAATCGGCCTCTACAACTAGTCTTAGATTTGTGTTTTTGGAAAATTTCATTAAAACATGAAATATCCTACATGCACACCTTTAAGAATTCCCTTTACAACAACTAGTTCAAAGAAGGAAGATATGCCCCACGTTCATTGTCAAGATATGACCTCTCTTCAACAATATAAAGCTATCCTTTACAAGACAAGTCCTTTGTTGGACATGAGACAATCAAGACTTTTCTTAAAAGCCTCTAAAGAAAGACATCAAAGGGTCTTCTATATTGTAATATGAAACTGTTAGACTAGAAGGAAATAATTCTAACTAAAGGAAAATTCAATGGAAATTATGTAATTTCTTGAAATTTCAAAATACAATTGTTGACCATTTTCAGAAACCTTACACTTGTGATAGAGTAGCTCCAGCCACATTCCAATCACCCTTTTTTCCTATCTTTTTCCTTCCTCAAACTTGACTCATACCACATGTTAAATAACATTTGGACAGAAATTACATGGTGACCCTATAACTTTAAGAATGTAAAAAAGAGGAATACAATGACAAGGATTAAATCACATATGATATGCTGCCATTTATAAATAGGTAGCCTACAAAAAACATGTTTAAGTTTCCATGGTGGATCTAAAACTGCCCATTATACCAATAGAAACAAATATGGCCTTAAAGGATATGTTACAATCTAACTACTAACACCTAGATCTTAGGATGAATTACCATCCTAAGGTGATTTTTGAGTCACACTAACATTGTGTTATCATGGAAGGAAAGGGGCCAGAAGTGGTAGGGGTCATGGTGGCAAAGCAGAGAGAGTTGAGAGAAATCAGGCAAATTTTTAGCCACAAGGATTGGAATTTTCTGATTATCCCTCAACTGATAGGACAGACAACAACATTCATGTGGATCCCAATGTGAATCTATATCCATACCATTATGTTCCCCTTCAAGAATCCAATCATAATTGCCACTCAAATTTTACGCATCCTCTATACAAGCCTAATGCAGCTTCAATAGTTCAGGGAGAAAATAGAACCAACATGAAAGGAGCAACCTAACAGAGATAAATCCTCTCACAATCCTCCAAAGCTGCAAAAGAGAAAAAATGGTGGTGTGATGGATTCTCCATATAAGTGTCCTAATATCTAAAACAACACTCTCAATTTAAATGAAGCTCCCTAGTGGTGGAGGTGCTTCTTCCAAATGTACCCTGACTGTCATCAAAGAACATGCTTCCAGCAGGGATAACACTTCTTTGAGTCGCATTAGGAGGTCTTACAATGAGGACCGAGGAGATCCCAAAGGGAAAAGACCAGCTGAAAGTGAAAGGAGAGCTCTAGAGATTTCTGTTCTTTCTCAAGAAAATAACCACAAAAGCAATTATGAACCCAAACAAAAAGCTGACTAGCATAAACAACGAAATAAGGGCCAAGATTGCACATATAAGGTAATGCCTTGTCGAGAAGTCCAGACACTGATAAGAGGAGTTAATGGACTACATACTAAATGACACAGAAATCACGGGGCAATGTTGGATATTCTCAGTGATATTTTAATGAAATGATGACTAACCAGACTGAGGTGGTGAAGCAAATCAGGCTGCTGGCTTATTACAGAAATAATAATGCAGCATGCAACAATCCCCAACAGCAATAGCAAATCTATGGGTAACAACAACAAGGTGATGTTGATGACAAGGGCTGCACAATTGAGATGGGGAACAATAAGAATCAGGATGGCCGAGACAAGTGATTTGCTTTCTCTAGCTTTGTGTCTGTCGAGTCATGTTAGAAAATAAACCAATTGTTCTTATTTAGCAATGCCAAAGATAGGATGTTAAGTGTTGTCATGTTTTAAGAGTTTATTGGCTCTGTGTGGATGGTATTTTGTCAATGTAATCTTTGGGCTTGGTACTCTTTATGGAATGAAATTTTAATTTGTCAAAATGTATCTAGAACCTTTAAAAAAGCATGATCTGCATTATATTATTTGTGTATCAAATTAAGACCCATAAATCAGAATAATCTACAATGTTGCAGAATGCATAACAATTTTAGTATTATAAGCATAATACTCAATTCAATGGTTCAAATTTAATACTAACATACTGTCAATCTGATCGTCCACTACTGACTTCCTGATGCATCTTTACATTTTAAAAAGTCATGACTCATTACTTTCCATTTGAACGTGATATGGTCAATCCTTAATGCTTTCTAAGATTTTTAATAAAATATTAAAAGCATAATAAGAAAGAATATAAAAGATAACTATGATAGCAACCCAGATAAATAAGACAGCCAATTCAAAATCTTTGCATGGATAAACACGGTGAAACCTAAACCATATGTAAAGAAATTCAGTGAACTCACAACATCCTCATCCATAGGCTTGCTGCAAGAAAGAAAACAAAAGTTTTGATTAGAAAATAAGTCAAAGACATATAACAAAGCAGTTAAAATAGTTCCTATACATTGCCACATAATTGCAGAAAATAGTTCAAGAGTTATCATAAATTCAAAAATATTGAAATTAAAACATTTTTGTCAACAATAATTGCAGAAATGAGCTTAGAAGTATGAAGTCCAAAACCTGATTTTTAACAAGACTCCCTAATAGAATTCTTACAAGTGTTTTATTGTTTTTCTTATAACATAATAAATAACAAATACCTTGAGTACTTAAAAGCAGGTTCAAAAGCTCAATAAAACGTATGGAGAAGTAGAACAATACAACATACTGTAACAGCTCCTCTCCAAGTTAACATGAACTGTTGATTTAAACCCCAACCGATCCAAATTGTTGCACTGTTAATTATAAGTAGGATTTTTGAGCTCAAAACTTTGACATGACATTCCCAAATGTATTCATGATTTTTTTAAATTCAATTTATTTTTTGTTCAAGACTTCCTGTTATGAAACATTTTCCCCGAAATGAAAATAAAGTTATGAAAGCCTTAAAAGTAGATAGAAAAATAAAGTATAATATGATCATTTGGTTAAAATGGAGATTAATGAAGAATATTTATGAAGACTCTTTAAAAGAGAGGAATAATTTATTTATTAAATAATAATTAAAGGCAACCTTTGTGAAAGGTTGTGATGGTTTGAAAACCAACCTTTAAGGCTAATATAAAGCATTTGGTGGGCTATAGGCACTAGAAAGGGACATGGAGATCACTCAAGGAAGAAGACGGTGGTTTGGTGGGCTATAGGCACTAGAAAAGAGGGCACACAGAGTGCATCCAACTCGGGGTATAGAGTACACTCAGGATTGTCCTGGTCAATGCTTTGATGCATAGGCATAAAATTCTATGTTTTTACATAGTTTCTCCAAATTGTACCATAGCTGTGAGGGCCAAGTCCATTGAAAATCTTCCTAGGGTGAAAGTATAAGTATTTGAAACTATTGATGTTAAAAGATATTGAGATTATTATATATATGATTTTGATGTTAATCTAATTGAGTTATGTAATTGTGTTATTCAATCTATTATGTTAATTATTTCCTTTAGAATTCTTTCCAAATTATCACATATATAGTTTACATTGCTTATTTTATATTCATTATTCAAATCTATTTTAATAACATTACATCTTATAAATTAACTTAAATCTAATATTTAATCTATTAAATCCGTTGCTAATACTTAAATAACTCTAGGAGAAAAGTAGCATTACATTTCCAATCTAATAAAGCTGTGAGCTTACAAAATAGTAATAACAACAAACTTGGAACCAAAGAAAGACATGGAAAGCTGAATAAAAGTTTTACAAGACATAGTTTTCTATTTCTGTTGGTGTTCCCACAAAGTAACAAATTAACGTCTATCGTTTCAATTAAGCATAATTAATGGCATTAGATCATAGATAATCATAAACATTATGGACTCATATTGAATGCATTACATGAAAAGAACCTTGTAAGTATCTAAATTTATTACTTGAACAAAATCTAATGATTCACAACCAAAGCTAGTTTCTATTCTCTAAATGACGATGATGTATTGACTTCTGACATCAACAATATTTCCTTCCCAAATTTTTAAAACACAGAAATGCTAAGGTAATGGCAATCACTGGATGATGGCCAGTTAAGTAAAGATTGCAAATTCACTGCATAGACATAGAAGACACTACAAACATCTCCTCTCTCTTATTTTCAGCAAGATTCAAGTCTGCATGTCTGAACATTGGAATTAAGCAGAAGTTGGCCTCATGTTTTTAAGGTCTTTCAATAAATCATAAGATTGGTAATCTATGACTCTACAGCACAACAAAATGAGACAACAGAGAGACAGCAAACCTTGCCTAGATCTGTTTCAAATAGAACAGCAAACAAAGTTATTGAGGACCATTAGATGGAGCTCTTATCTAGGAAATATCAGCCTTCTCCCCCTATCATCTCCGCCACATTAAAATGCAGTAGAAATGAGTATGTGAATTAATTCACAGCCAAAAGAGACCACTTAAAGTAAGATTAAAAAATAGTATTGACAATACATTTTGAGTCTAAAAAGACCAAAATAGATATGTGGAAAATGAAAGAGAATGTTTTTATTCTTAGAAGTATGGCATGAGTATGATGAAAATTTTAAAATTCTAATCAAATGAATTTATAAAAATTGGCAAATAAGATCAGACACAGATATTATTATGAATACTCATGGCTATTTTAAATTTTGAAGTATACTCCGTAAACAAAAAATACAAAGAGAAACTATTTCAGAGATGATTAAGGTTCCTGATTAGAGCCAGTTTCTTCATGATGTACTATCTAAACCAACCAAATGAACTATAAACATTAGTACCACCCAACCATGTTTAAACTTTCAATTTTCTTTGTGTACCTTCTAAATTGGGATTGAATCATCATTCCAAGTGACTAGCGCTCTTGGTCAACATGTATGAGCATTGAATATGAATCCAAGTAAACAGTTTATGAAATATGCCCAAATTTGAGTAAATTGAGATGCGGGAGATTGCCCATATAAACAAACAGAATATCATGAAAATCGGTACCAAAATTGTGGTGGGGGGGGAATGGCTAGAGACCAACAAATTATTTGTCACGAAAAAAACAATGAATAATTTTCAGCAACTGCTACGTCACAGTGTCTATAAGTGGCTGCAGGGGAGGAAGGATGGTGAAACATGGTAAAAAAGTCAAAATGAAATGCTTAGTAGAAAGCTAGACAACTTACAAAGGTCATAGATATCATAAAAAAGCATGTTCTAGAACCTGCACATCTAAAGCACTATTGATCAAAATTACTGTTGATTCAATGAAGGAACAACCTAGAACCAACTTGCCAGAAGGAAACAGAAGAATTGGAGCCTGAAGCGAATTCAGTTAAGGACACAATGAAGTTCAATGGCAACTTCATTTTGAAAGTAACTAGAGAGATTAGAGCAGACAAAACTAAACGCTATGTTGACTTGGTTTCATTTTGGTTTAAAATATCTAATTGTCCAAAATCCTAACTTACAAATTGTTGTTTGAACTCCTTTCATGCTAAACAAATAGGACTGGTGTATGGCATGGCCTATATTGCACCTAACAATGGCATTCCACTCTACTATGCAACTCCTGTCACTCAGAAATGCTTTTCTTAATATCTCGTTGCCTTGCACTGCACCTCTATCGGCACTCCTAATTTTATAATTGCTAAACTACCTACATGTGGCAAGCTCCAGCCATGTGAGAGGTCAACCACAAATCCTGTAGGAAGTGCATCACTGAAAACTAGCCAATAACATGTGAATTCATTAGTAAATACTAAATAATGACAACAGCATCAATCTGCTATGCACCAGCCAATGGTCACCAACAAGCCCTACAACATGTGGGAGAACTTCAGAAAATCAGAGAATGTAACCAAAAGCCAATCAAGTTCAGAATGCTTCACAAGAACTAAAAACAACCCTGAATCACACAAAAGTCAGGAATTTTAAAGAATACAAGGCTACCGCAGTATTCTTTACACGGCTACTCATTCATGGGAGATGTCCGGAGCAGAATCATTCCTGGTCTCCTGTGACAGCAGAGACTTTATTGCTTAATCAATTCACTGTTACCCAGTGCCGTCCATACTTTGTATGTCCATGTATTCACATTCTCCTGTAGCCTTCACAATTTTCATTGGCAATTACCCTGCACTTGTTTTTGATACATAAAAGAAGCAATTCTGCATGTGTCAGAAATGATGCGGGAGTTCCCTCTGTGTATGTTGTGTTAGATTTCAATTGAATCGGAATATAAAAAGGAATTTCAATTCGCTGTTCTGAGATAGTGTGATTTATTGCCAGTAGCTGTGTGTAATTTGTATTCGTAATTGGGTTATTTACCTCATGGTCTGGGATCATTGACAGTTGTTATCATGCCTGGTCTGAGTTGGGTTACTTTCATGCCATGTCTGCAATCATTGTCATATGGCTAATAATATTGCTCTTCCAGACCTGAGGGCGAATAAACCTGAGAGTGTGTGCTCCAGTGTTGCTGTATATGAAGGGAATATCTTGTTCAATACATATATACATCTGTTGTTAAACTGTGTCTAATTAAATTGCCAGATCTGAGTATAAGTTGTCTGTGTTACGATTGCTGTACATTATTATTCTGATTTTTGTGGTGGTTGTGCATCAATTCTGGGGTGGTATCTTACAGATGCCTTTCCATGAAGAAATGGGCTAGTATAAATATCAACTAGAAACGCCTCCTCAAATTAGTCAGCCACAGGAAAAATACAAATTTAAATGTTATTTAGTAATAATTTAAATTTATTTTAATATTAAATATCATTTTATTATTATTTTAATATTATTTAAAATTCATAATAGTGTCAAAAAAACACTATTCCCGCCCAGAAGTGTTTAGGACCTCTTTAAAATTCAGGGACATGACATATCATACTTGTCGATGATGTTCTAATGGATTGCCATCAAGGTGTATGGATTTTGTACATGGCTATATATGCATGGATTTACATGTTGGATTCAATTGTGTTTCAGTTCCATGATTTCATGATGATATGTGATTTTGTTTCTTCTTAGAGAGTTCTGCATTGTGATTACTATTTCACATCTTATATCTGAATCATGATAGAGTTAGATGATTTTCAGCAGATGTAGAATTGATATATCTTGTTGGTGGATATGTGTATTATGCTTCGACTATTTTGTATTGGACAAATATGCCTAATGTTTCATTGAGCGTGCAGGCATAGGTTATCCCCAACAATGATTAATTGGAGATATTTGACTTGGGTAAATGTGTTGTTTTTATTCTTTTCTCATTTCACTCAAAGTTGAACTAAAAGATGAGTCTTGTGTGGTCCCATGAACCTAAATCCAAATTGATTGATTTCATATCCTAGAGTTGGGTGGAAAATCGTATTGTCTTCATGTTTCCCAATTCCTATGATTTAAGTTATTTGATTAGTTTTTGTAAATTTGCCTAGCTTTTGTGATTAAAGTTATTCAACTAATTTCCATATATTTGTTGTATGTTGGGAAAATGGGTATATGTTGGTAATGAATTAAATTGCAAATTTAGATTTTTTAATATTTATAATTAATGTCATGGGATTTAATGAATCTATGTTTTAGTGGAAGGTTATATTATCTATTTCCATAAAAAGTGAATGTTTCCCTTGTGTCAGCCTTGTATTATTTGATTATAAATGATCTTGTATTGCAAAAGAATTGTAAAAGTCAATATCATTAAAATAATAATTATTATTGTTTTAAAAATGGGAAAATGGGGTTTTTGAGAAATTATGTTTGATTAAAAAGAATGAAAAAAGGCCATTTTAGCGGGGATTGGAAAGAGGAAAGAAAAGGATTGTTGGCTGTGAGGGTTTTGAGCAGTAATTTTTCCTTTTTGTTTTCTCTTCATATCTCACACCTAAAATATCCCCCTTAGTATTTTTTTATTATTTTCAACACACAATATTGCACTCGTTAAGGTTAGCTCAATAAACATAACCAGTTGAAAGGTAACCCTTCACTTTCTGATCACCAAGATCCCGATGTGGGCGAGGTGAGAGCATATGGTGCAAGGGGATCGTTAGATGAAAGCTAGAAATGAAAGTACAATGCTGCAAGCAGCTAGCCGACCATTCTAAAAGTAAATGCTGGAAAGTAAAGTAGGCAAATAACCATAGTTCCACCAAGTTTCGGGGACGGGGACGAGGGGACGGCAGGGGATGGGTTTCGGGGGTGCAGGGACGGGGGGCCTAAGTTTGGGGACGGCGAGGGGACGGTGGCGGGGGGGCGGCAGGGGGGCGGTGCGCTGAAATACATATAGTACTTGAAAAATTAGTTATAAAAAGATGTATAACTGTAAAAGCCCAAGGAATAAGTAAATTTTAGAGTTTAAACACATTGCAATGATTTCATTGAACTAGTGAACATTGAAACAATGAAAATCAAAATGAAAATATACTTGTAAGTTGTAACTTAATAGACATTGTGATTGGAACGAGAACTAGTTGTTTCATAATTTGAATTTCAAAATTTCATAGTCATGATTCATAATTACAATCAAGTATCAAGTTATCAACACAACAGTGTTCAAACTTCAAACTTCAAAAACAAAATACTAAATACTAAATACTAAATAGCTAATGGCCTGATGCCTCTAATGAATCAATGATCTAATCATCTCCAACTCCAAGCTCCATGCCAATCTCCTCATCACTGGAACCATCGGACGAGGACCCCAAATGCTCAAGCTCATCTAAACCAATACCAACCAGCCCTGTCTGTGTAGCATCCTCATCTATCTGTGCTGGCTCTTCTGGCTCTACATCCCATCTGTCTGTTGGACTCTCCTTGTATGTAGTTGTGCTACGATCAATGAGACGTAAGGCACTATGGACAGCCACAAGCTTCTCTACGCTCCTAGAAGTGAGCCTGTTCCTCTTAACAGAGTGGATGAAGTTATAAGTGGACCAATTCCTCTCAGAAGCAGAAGAACTAGAAATCTGGGACAGCAAACGAATGGCTAGAGTAGTAATCAAAGATCTAGGCCCATGCATAGTCCACCACAACTTGGGGTCCTCCTATGACAGTCTCCAAATCTACTTTGGCTGCCTCTGAATATCCCCAAAGAGTAGCAAATTTTGTCCACTCAGTACGAAGCAAGCTGGCCTCTATAGGATCATACATTTTTTCAATGGCCTTCATGAACGCTTCCTTCACCTCAACATCCTCCATAGGTGTCACTCTGCCGGGATGTGGCACATACCACTTTGGGTTCAATGCGTAGGCAACCATGTATAAGGGAGTGTTGAGTTTCTCCCATCTATGTTGAATGATTGGATAAATATGCTCGGTGTAGAATTGCATTGTGGGGTCCTTCTCTCGCACTTTAGCCTTCATTTGATCAAGCATGGAATCAATGCACTCTTATACCTCTCCAAGGGAAGGTGCATTAGAATCCCCAAATCTAATAACTTTGAAGACTGGCTCAATGATGGAGACAATATATTTGGCATCAGCCCAAAAAACATCATTCTTCACCACCTCCTTAACCCTCAATCCCTGCTGTGTCTTCGACTCAGGCCATCTATTCCATTCTGCTGTCATTACCATTAGTTGCAATGGCTCTTGCAACTCAAGCATCCTCTCCAAGAGAATAAAGTATGATGCATACCGAGTCTCTACAGGCTTCAGGAATTCCTTCTTGGAGAAGGACCTGAAAAGTGCATGTGAATGATGATGGTTGCAGATAAACATCTACACATCTCTAGCATCACTGACAATAGATTTGATCGAGATGATTTTACCCATGTCCTAAAGTGCATTATTCATAGCATGCACACAACAAGGAGTCCAGAAAATATGTCTATAGGCTGCCTCAATCAACCTCCCTATAGCTCTGCACACATGGGCCGCATCTGTCACTACCTGCACCACATTTTGTGGCCCAACCTCCTCTACAACATCCTTGAGGATCTGAAACTGATAATGGGCATCCTTGCTATGCCCTGAACAATCAATAGCCCTAAGGAAATAGGGGCCCGCTACAGATGTGACGATGATATTGATGAGTGGAGGATGCCTAATGTCCGTCCACCCATCCATGACTATGCTGCATCCACTTGTGACCCAGGTTCTCTTCATCTTCTCCATCAAAATATTAATCTTGGAATAGTTTTGATCCAAGATTGTTGTCCTCAATTTATTCTCCCCTGGTGGCACATATGATTGTCCTACCCTTATTATTTTTGACACAGCTTCCTTATAATAAGGAGAGCGAGCCACGTGGAATGGAATGCCATTGGCAAAGAAGAATTTGCCAATGGCATCATCTGCCTCATCCTTTGCCTGCACATTGAATAAACTTGCTAAAGGTTGTGAAGATGCCATCTTACGTTTCCCCCTAGGCTCTGCTGCACTTGAACTGAACGGATTTGGTGGCCTTTGACTCTGCAAAGTAGAAGTAGACACTGCTGAAATCTGATCACCCATACTCTTATGTTGCAATGTAGCAGATGTAGGCACTTCATCCTCATTACAACCCCATAATTTTAAAATTTCAGCCCTGTACTTCAAATTACTTGCCACAGCTTTGCATACATCTACACCTTTGCCTCGAACAAGAAGAAAATGTGCATTAGTTCTTGTAATGCTGCCAAACCATGTAAGCTCACACATGTGACACTTCCATAATCTAGTGCCCCCAGTTGCCCCAGGCTTTGCTGCTATCTTGGATGCAAATTGTTTTAAAGGTTTTTTTGGATCAAAGGGGCCCTTGGCCCATTCTTGAAGGAGTTCTGAAGGGCAGCTATTATCTTTACTACCAATGGAACTTGTGGTAGTTTGAGTATTTGAGGCTGAGCCATGTTGTACTTGTGGTTCAACTTCACCCTCAGCCTCCCCTCCTATTTGAAAGTCAGGATCATCTGATGAATCATTTGCACTTTGAATGTCTGGTTCATCATCACTTCTGTTGTGTGAACTCATTATGATGATGATGCTGCAAAAACAATGTTAAAAAATAAAAAATAATCAGACCTACGATGTAAACAAAAAAAAAATTAAAAATCAGACCTATAAACTAAAAGTCTAAAACTTAGAAAGAAATGTGGTCTCATGAATTGCAATATTGCAAGATATGCAAGCAGCAAAATCAAAATATGGAAGCACAAGCAAGGCATGTGAATTGTTTCAGTTTGACAGAATGCTGAATGCATGAAAATGTGGAAGCACAGGCAAGGCATGTGAACTGTTTGACAGTCACAGAATTGAACTGTTTGACTGAAGTCTGAAATCAAAATGAAAATGTGGAAGCACAGGCAAGGCATGTGAAGTTTGAACTGTTTGATTGTTCAATTTTTTTTGTGAATTTAATTTTATTATGCCTCTTGGGCTATGCAAAATGTGGAAGCACAGGCAAGGCATGTGAACTGTTTGACAGAAAACTGAAGCACAGGCAAGGCATGTGAACTGTTTGACTGATTTCAGTCAAACAGTTCACATGCCTTGCCTGTGCTTCCACATTTTGCATAGCCCAAGAGGCATAATAAAATTAAAAATTAAAAATTGAAATTCATAAAAAAATTTGAAAAAAAATTAAAAATTTTAATTTTTTAATTTTTACTTTTGTGGAACGAATGCCTCAAAGAGGTGTTTGCTCATGGACTGGTTGCAGTCCATGAGCGGACACCTCTTTGAGGCATCCGTTATTTCAAATTCCCTTCCCGTGTGTCAGGTCTGGGACTCTGGCAGCCGCATTACACAATGAAACATTGAAAAACAATAAAATATTAAAAAAATAAAAACGAAAACCTACCTAGTTAAATAAAATTCGCTTGAAGACTTGTGAAGACTTGAAGTTGAATCACTTGAATAACAACTAACGAGTTTTGGCTCCGATTCTCAGTCTCACGCCAGTCGCCACAGTCGCAGAGGGCATGAAAAATGAAAAGTGCTCTGTGGAAAAAAAAAATTCATTTAGTCTTCAAGTCTAAGACTTACTTTAGAGTAAGTCATAAAAATAATAAAATTTAATCATATAATAATTAATAATATATTATATTTTAATTTTTTTTATAGTAATATAATATTAATATTTTAAAATATTTCATGTCTTATGATAAATGAAAACTTAAAGGCTAAAGCTTTGTTTTTTGAATTTTTTTTTTTTAAATATTATTTTAATAAGGGGACGCAGGGGACGCGAGAAACTTGGAGACTTGGATAAGACTCCGAGGAGACTCTGAGACGTGAAGAAGACTCCCTGTGAAGGAAACGCCCAGGGGACGACGGAGGGACGGGGGGACGGTGGGGGGACAACAGGAGGACGTTTCCCTGACGTCTCTACGTCTCGGAAACGTCCCCGTCTCCAAGACGGCCACTTTTTCGAGGGGGACACGTCCCCGTGGAACTATGCAAATAACCAACCATAAGAGCTCAACCAATTATTTAGCGGGAGCAGAATTACAACTAGAAAAGTAACAACTCAACCACTTATTCAGCGGGAGTGTGAAATACAGATTGTAAAGTGCAGAAATATAAATGCTGATCAGTACTACTGAAATCAGCGTTACAACATGTTCTCTCATACAATAATATTATGATGAAATAACCCTCTAATCAAACCAAATGATTTGCAATATTCCTTATTACAATTATGAGTGTAAATGCCAAGGAAATGTAGCAAATAACTGAAATAAACAAGTCTGTTATGAAACACAGCAAACTGAAAATCAAACCAGCTAACATTAAAAACACATGAATGCTCACAACTTCACCAAAACAGCTCCAAACTTCTTCATATTGGATGCAAATGAACAATAGAAGCTAGGTGTCCAAAATGCATGTGATAGACACCTCCAGAAAGCACCCAAAAGAATGGCACAGATCCCAATGCTAGGCTACAAAATGGGGTGGCCTCTAGAGGAGGTCGACCCTCTCTATAAAATCAACCCTTCAAGATAAAATCTGGAACTTGAAGAGATGGGGCACCTATAGGAAAGAAACACAAGGAGTAAATACCCAGAACCAAACAAAATTCACTCCGAGAGCAATAACAAAAATTGTGCTTCAGCCAAGCGCAACCAGCAACTCAAAAATAAAAAATATCAACCAAACAAATTCACTGTGAAGCTCAATCTACAACCTTTGGATGAAGAAGCAGTCTCAATCAGCTAGATGTTGTCTTGCAAACACGAAACCAATATTAACTAAGAGGCATGCATTCTTCGAAGCAAGGGGTTTGAAATCATTTCAGCAGCACTTCATTGTATTAAGCAATGGATGCCAAATGAAACAGCAAAGCCTTGTATTTATAGCACTTTTGAGATGACCTTTCACCTTCTCCTTTTCCCTCCAAAAAGGGATGCCCAAACTCATAATTCAAATTAATATTTTAAAACACCTTTTACCTCTTTTCCCTAGGTGTCCAACATAACATAGGCAAATATTTTTTCTCCACATGGGGCGTCCAAACTAAAAGGCCCACTTTTAGAACAACTTAAAATCATTCGCCTAGGCCATGGGGCCCAAAAGATATTAAAATATAAGAATGACTTAAATTATTCAATTTTCCAAAATGAGCCCAAAAGTGTCAAAGACCAGATTACCAATTTTGCTCTGCTCGAAATAGAAACTGCACTGAACTGCTGAACTGCTACCCAGCGATAGCACTGCTAGAAAAAACACTTACTAAAAATAGCATATTGCTAGAAATAGTGACTCCAAACTCATTTTAACCACAATCCGGGTAGCCGTCACAACTTACGAAAAATAGTAAGTCCAGAAAAGACCTCTGATGCAAACGCATGTTAGACCATATTGAAGCTCTCTAAAAACCTAGAAAGACCCAGAAACCTTTCTGCAAAACAACTACATGCAAACCCCTGAAAACACAAAAGAAACCTCCAAACCACAAGAAACCCTGATTTTCCCTTTTGACACGCCTACGAGCATCTAAGATAGGTTGACGGGCATCAAAACTATCTACTAGTAAGAAGGGGACATTATAGTCTGTCCTCCTCGAGATTGCTTGTCTTCAAGCAACCACAAGTCTGGATGCTGCAAAATATGCTCACCTTCCCACGTAGCATCCTCAATCAGAAAGTTTATTTCACCAAGTACTCTTTGATTGATCTCTTCCTCAAAGAGCACTCTTGAACATCAATGATCTCCTCTGGAATCAACAGCAACTGTCCATCCAATGGAAGCAATTCAGAAGTAGCAACAACATTGTGCCCAAGCGCCTTCTTGAGGCGTGACACGTGACACATGGAAAATGTTATGCACCTTGCTACTAGCTAGTAGGTCTATCTCACAAGCTACTTCTCCAATCCACTTGATGACTCTGAAAGGTCCATAGAAATGTGGCTTAAGCTTTTCCGCTCCACTCTTCTTGAGAGCAGACTATCTGTAGGGTTGGAGTCTCAAGTAGACCATGTCTTCAACCTCAAATGTGCACTCAACACGCTGTTGATCAGCATACAGCTTTTGCTGATTCTGGGCATGGTATAGATTATCCTTCAACAATCTCAAGCTGTCCTGACTCTGCTGCAACATATCCCTTGCTTGAGGGGCTCTACTATCACCAAACACCAAGTCCACAAACCTAAGAGCCTTATAACCATATAAAGCCATGAATGGAGACATCTTGATTGACATATGATAGGAAGAGTTGTAGCAATACTCTCCCAAATGAAGCCATTTTACCCATGCCTTTTGCTGTCCCAATACATAATTTCGGAGATAACCTTCCAACCATTTATTCACAATCTTCGTTTGGCCATCAATCTACGAGTGATAACTAGTGCTTGGAGTGAGCACTATACCACTTATGAAAATTTCTTGCCAAAACGCACTTAGGAACTTACTGTCCCTATCACTGACAATGTTTCTTGTCAACCCATGCAATCAAAACACTTATCTAAAGAACAATTCAGCAACTTGACCTACTATAAATGAGCTAGTTATGGCAAAGAAATGAGAAAACTTAAGTCAATCTGTCCACTACAACATAGATGCAATCTCTCCCTTGCACCTTTGGCAACTTTCCCATTTCTAATTGGGAATAGGTACAGGCTGCAACAAACCAGCTGAAAAAGAGTGTTCATTTTTGTTTATTTGGCAAGTTTGACAATCATTAATGTAGCGTAAGACTTCATCTTTCAGCCCTTTCCATGAAAATCTTTCACGGATTTGTTTATAAGTCTTAAAATAACCTTGATGGCCAACAAGTGGAATGCCATGAAATGATTGCAAAATCTTCTTCTTAAGCTTAGATTCAGGTACCAAGAAGATTCTACCCTTATACTATATCAACGCATCAACCAACTCATACCTTTCATCATGCAAGGCACCCTCAACAATGCTGGTTGCAAACTGATTTTTAGCATAATCGGCAATGATCTGCTCCTTCCAATCAGCAATTACCTCAATTAGAGAGCTCAAATGAGGTCTCCTAGATAGCATCAGCCACAGTGTTATTCTTACCTTTGACATACTCAATGTCAAAGTCATAAGCCTAAAGCTTACTCACCCACTTCTGCTGCCTCTCATTCAAATCCTTTTGATGCATGAAGTGCTTAAGACTGTTATGATCAATCTTCATTGTCTGAACTTTCCCAATGAGTGCATAGATTGAATATGTTCTTTCAGCTCCTCTTAGTTTTCTGCTCTCGAAAACATTGGGATGCTTGTCTTGCATAAGAACAGCCCCAACTCCTCCTCCTAAAGCATCACACTGCAACTCAAATAGCTTGGTGAAGTCGGGTATAGCCAACACTAGACAAGAACTCATGAGATGTTTGAACTTGTCAAAAACAACTTGTGCCTTGTCTAACCATAAGAAAGCTCCCTTCTTGGTAAGATCGGTGAGGGAGGTGACCATCTAAGAATAGCCCTTCATGAACCTCCTGTAGAAGCCACATAGACCCAAGAACCCCTTCAAGTGTGAAACATTCTCTGGAGGTGGCCCATCCAAGATAGCCTTGATCTTCTTGGGGTCAACTCTAACTCCCTTAGAGCTGATGATATGCCCAAGGTAAAGCAACTCTGTCATTCCAAATTCACATTTGAATTCTTTGGCAAACAAACATTTAGACTCTAGAATGCTAAGCATTTCTTCCAAGTGCTTAAGGTGCTCTTCCCATGACTTGCTAAACATGAGAATCTCATCAAAGAAGATAAGCACAAATTTCCTCAACTGCTTCTAGAAGACTCTGTTCATGCAAGACTAAAAGGTGGCAAGAGCATTCGTCAACCCAAAGGGCATGACCAGAAATTCAAAATGCCTGAAATGACATCTGAATGTCGTCTTCTCAACATTTGACTCTCTCATCTATATCTAACGATAGCCTGATCTAAGATCAATCTTAGAGAAATACATGGCTCCATGTAGCTCATCAATGAGCTCATCTATCCTAGGAATAGGATACGGTTCTTGATAGTCTTCTAATTCAACGCACAGTAGTCAACACATGAGTAAGGTGTCGTCCTTCTTGACTAAAACCATTATTGAAGCAAAGGGACTCTTGCTAGGGCGAATGTGACCCATGTCCAAGAGTTCTTTAATGGCCTTCTCAATTTCATCCTTTTGCTTCTTTGGATACCGGTAAGGAGTTGTAATGATAGGCTTAGCTCCTTCTTCGAGCTCTATGACATGCTCATATCCTCTTTCAAGAGGTCTCCTAGGAGGTATACTACCAAATACCTTACTCTTCTTGGAGATCAATAACTAAATGTCAGGATGGTAGTGTCTCTTATCTTCCACTGAATCGGATGGTAAGATCATACACTCTGCTGCCCACTCCACTTGGTCATGACGAATAGCCTCTCCATCCTCTTGAATGACACAATGCGAGGGCCTCCATTAGACATCCCTCTTAGCACTACCTTCTTCCCATCTAATTGGAACTTCAATTCCACAGTTTGCAGATTTTAAGTGATCTCTCCAAAAGATCGTAGCCATTGAATACCAAGCACTGCATCTATATCTCCAATGCCAACAACATAGAAGTCATCTTTGACCTCATGATTGCCCAACTGCATAGACAAGTTGGAGATCTTCCTGTTACATGACATTGTGAAACCATCAGCCACCATTACTTTGAAGCCTTCAAACTCCTCTATCTTGAGGCCTCTCTTTGCTACTAAACCTTCATCAATGAAATTATGAGTTGCTCCTATTAGTGTTTTATAGAGTCAGGAGATATTTTCTCCTATATATATTTTGCTCAAGGCAAGTCGGCCTTATTCTTATAAAGAAAATTTATATTTTCTAGGTCGGCCCTAGGAAGAAGGGTGCTTAGCTTTGTATCTAAAGAGGATGAAGTCCTCTCATTTTGACATCAATTCATTCAATTCAAGTTCGCATCTTCTAAGCAGCAGTTCGCATTTTCCTAGGTAGTTCAGTTTCTTCAACAACATATTCATTTCAAGAAGAAGTGTTATTTTCGTCTTACAGAGAAGTGATATATCTCATTGTATAAGACTCGGCCATGCTTAGGGCCTGATTTTGTATGCAAAATTCTGCACTTTTTCATCTGATATATAAGAGATCATTTTTGTTGGGTTTTTTCTCCCTCAAGTAGGAGGGTTTTCCCAGGGTAACTTCTTGTGTTCATTGATCTGTGTGTGATGTATTTCTGCTTATTTGCATTTCTGTTCATAAAACTTACAGCTCCAGTGTCGATCAGAGCAACGATTCGCTGCCTTCCAATAACTCCTCAGACTCTAAAAGATTCATTCTCTTGAAAACTTGAAAGTTGAGCCAATGCACTCCCACTTCCATGGTCCTTTGTTTCCATTTCTGAAGCATTTTCATCTTCACTATTTGTTGATTCATACTACTGATCATATATATCAGATTCTAATCCGGAATCAAAATAGGCCTCCATGTGATGTGAATGACCCTTTCCATAGCATCTATGGCCTTTTACCCAAGGTTCTTTGCAAGTGTAACATAGACCATCCTTTCTCAGCTTCTCACAGAGTTCTTCATTCATCTTCGAAGGGAACTGCTTGGGCTGATGCAAAGAATGCTATTTATCTTTTTTGTGACCAAGAGTTTTGGACTGAAATTTTGGCCTTGGGGCAGCCAACTCCATGCTTCTTGACTTCTTGATAGCTTCATCTAGAGTTGGTGGATCAAAGCCTTTGACCCAACCCTTCAAGGGTTCCATCAAACCTTCAGTAAACAAAACCACAAGTCTCATTTCTGTGATGTTTAGCACCATCACAAAAAGCCTCTGAAAACCAGCAACATATGAGTCAAGCGAGCCATGTTGCTTCAGCTACGTAACTCACGAAACTTGACTTCGAAATCCTTAGTATCAAATCTTTCAATCAACTTGTTGGTGAACTCCTCATAGATGCGAATGAGGTTATGGCCAAGGGTGACCAAACCATGATACCACCATTCGTGTGCAGCTCCATCCAAATGCAAGGTGGCAAATTTGATGGCATCCTCTTCCGGCATAGGCCTAAGAGAAAGGTAGTTATCCAACTTTTGGACCCATGATCTTGCCCAACATTTATCACTTCCATCGAAGTGAGCCAAGGTAACTTTTCCAAGAGCTTGATGATAATCCATTCTAGGACCCATAGGAACTCGATTATCCATTCTACCGCCTCCTCTTCTCTTCTTCTAGTTCATGTATTGGTCCAAAGTCGGGATTTCACAAATTTCAGCCGGTAAAGAAGCATACTCCATGTAGCTCTGTCTCACTTCATCTGCCATGGGTATTTCGGCTTCAGCTTGCACTTCCTCCCTTGGATTAAAGGTAGGAATGAGAGGTCTAGAGGCTAATCCCCTAGTATTAGCCACATGTTGACCAATAGTTCTATCTCTTCCATTTGTCTCAGAAAAACTATTTTCACCAATATGATTATGCTGAGGCTAAGTCACTTGCTGATCCATCTTAGCAAGCAACCGAGACATCATGTCCAACATAGTGTCGAACTTCCTTTCAGCTCTAGCTTCTTTATCTTCCTCATTGGCTAGACCCTTATCTCTATCTGCCATAGTCTCAACTGCTTTCCCACTGTTCCTCAAAACCTATGAGAAAGTTTTTTGCATCTGGAAGGGGTGGGCTCTGATATTGCTATCTCTTCAATTCTCTAGTGTAATATCTAATTTCTCTGTCACTCATCTGACAACTGTTCACTGTGACATACAAGCTGGCAGAAAAACTAGCTCTGATACCACTAAAATACCCCCATCAATTTTTATTTTTTTTATTTTAGACACACAATATTGCACCTGTTAAGGTTAGCTCAATAAACATAACCAGCTGAAAGGTAACCCTTCACTTTCTGATCACCAAGATCCTGATGTGGGCGAGGTGAGAGCATACGGTGCAAGGGGATTGTTAGATGAAAGCTGGAAATGAAAGTACAATGCTACAAGTGGCTAGCCAACCATTCTGAAAGTAAAAGCTGGAAAGTAAAGTAGGCAGATAACTGAACATAAGAGCTCGACCACTTATTCAACGGGAGCGGAATTACAACTAGAAAAGTAACAACTCAACCACTTGTTCAATGGGAATGTGAAATAAAGAATGTAAAGTGCAGACATATAAATGTTGATCAGTACTACTGGAATCAGCATTACAACATGTTCTCTCATAAAATAATATTATGATGAAATAACCCTCTAATCAAACCAAATGATTTGCAATATTCCTTATTACAATTATGAGCATAAATGCCAAGGAAATGTAGCAAATAACTGAAATAAACAGGTCTGTTATGAAAACACAACAAACTGAAAATCAAACCAGCTAACATAAAAAACACATGAATGCTCACAACTTCACCAAAACAGCTCCAAATGTCTTCATATTGGATGCAAATGAACAATAGAAGCTAGGCGTCCAAAATGCATGTGATAGACACCTCGAGAAAGCACCCAAAGGAATGGCACAGATCCCAATGCTAGGCCACAAGATAAAATCGACCCTCTCTATAAAATCAACCCCTTCGAGATAAAATCTGAAACTTGAAGAGATGGGGCACCTATAGCAAGGAAACACAAGGAGCAAATACCCAAAACCAAACAAAATTCACTCCGAGAGCAATAACCAAAATCGTGCTTCAGCCAAGCATAACCAGGAACTCAAAAAACAGAAATGTCAACCAAACAAATTCAATGTGAAGCTCAATTTGCAACCTCTAGATGAAGAAGCAGTCTCAATCAGCTAGGTGTTGTCTTGCAAACATGAAACCGATATTAGCTAGGAGGTATGCATTCCTTGAAGTAAGGGGTCTGAAATCATTTCAGCAACACTTTGTTGTATTAAGCAATGGATACCAAATGAATGAGCAAAGCCCTGTATTTATAGCACCTTTGAGATGACCTTTCACCTTCTCCTTTTCCCTCCAAAAAGGGACGCCCAAACCCATAATTCAAATTAATATTTTAAAACACCTTTACCTCTTCTCCCTAGGCATCCAACATAACATAGGCAAATATTAACATTTTAAATATTTCATTTTCTCCACATGGGGCATCCAAACTCAAAGACCCACTTTTAGAACAACTTAAAGTCATTCGCCTAGGCCATGGGGCCCAAAAGATATTTAAATATAAGAATGACTCAAATTATTCAATTTGCCAAAACGAGCCCAAAAGTGTCAAAGATCAAATTACCAATTCTGCTATGCCCGAAATAGAAACTGCACTGAACTACTACCAAGCATAGCACTGGCAGAAATAGCACTCACTAAAAATAGCACAATGCTAAAAATAGTAAGTGACTCCAAACTCATTTTAACCACAATTCGGGCAACCATCGCAACTTACTAAAAATAGTAAGTTTGGAAAAGACCTCTAATGCAGATGCATGTTACACCATCCTAAACCTCTTTGCAAAACAACTGCATGCAAACCCCTAAAAACACAAAAGAAACCTCTAAACCACAAGAAACCCTAATTTTCCCTTCCGACAAGCCTATGAGCATTCGGGATAGGCTGACGGGCATCAGAACTGACTATTGCTGAGAAGGGGACATTATAACAGCCATTGGGCGTGGGGGAGTTGCTGCATTGATGGGCACTTGGATTAGGTTAAATGTGGCATTAGAAAAGAGGAGAAACTTGCTCCCTTAACTCTCCATTTCACATCCTCATTTCTTTCATGCATGGCTGCAAGGTAAGTGGCTAAACATTGGTTTGGATATGTATTTTCTTTGCATTGTTTGAACATGCCCACCTTAAGCAAATGCATTGGCTTCCTTTTGTACAAAAGATTGTTTGGAGCAACTTGTTGAGTCAATCAAAATTGATTCAACAATCCCCATTTTATTTAATTGACAAATTGCATTTTTATGCTAAAACCATGGCAAAATTTCCTCAAATTGTGTATGTGTTTAGAAAAGAATAACTTTCGGCCCTTGGCTTCAAAAGGGTATGTTTGCATTTTTTATATTGGATAAATGAAATTTTGACAAAATTGCATAGAAACCTTGAGTTGTAAAAGAAAGTTTGTGTACGTGATTATGAAAATGAATGTTTACATTGGTAGATGTGATATGATATGTGGGAATATGGGTGATCATAAAAAAGGGATGCGAAGATCAACTAGCCTTATGTATGCCTTGTTATGGACCCCGTTCTTCATGTTATGTGATCATGTGCTTTTGTTTACAAAGCCATATGATGAACCTAGGCTGGAATGGAGTGGACTCACACCAATCCACTTGTTTTTCAAGCACATATGAGGCAAGGTGAGGTTAAGACAAGATACAATTAAAATGAATGGGTAATTACACAAGTAAACACTAAAGAGAGATAATACACAAGACACTTTTGTATGCTAAAGAGGATAATTGGAACGGATTGCAAAGGATAGTAGGGATGCTTAGGCATTTTCAAGACCATGGATCTTGGGATGAACTTGTGTATCGATACCAATGTTGTTGACGACCTCCATGGGATAGGGGCATGCTCCTCAATTTTAGCATGGTTGATACTTGCGATGACACTCCATTGCTAGTACCTAGAATAGCACTCTCTTCCTTTTTATACCTTGGATTACATGTCTAATGGGTGCCTTTGACCATTTTGCATATGTTTAATTTGGTTTGCTCTTCCCAATCTCATTAGAGAGGTAGCTTGTTTTTTGGATGATGTTTCAAACTTTCATGTGTATGCTTGATGGTGTTGGTCAATCTCTCCATGCATGTTTACTTGGTGTAATATGTTGAATTATGTATTTGGCATGTGCATGCATGGAATGGTAGTTATGTACTACTCATATATGCTTGCTTGATGAGTCTTTGTATGTGTTGTGGTGGTTGTGAACTTGCATGATTGTCCAACCTTGTGTTTGGTTGTGAGTGTGTTGGACTACCCGAGTCAGTTGTCTCTTAGTTCAAAAGGGTGGGCCTAAGGGTTCCACATGGTTGGACAATGTTGAAACGTCATTGGGAACTCATGGATTGCTTGGAGCAGCTTGGACATCATGCAAGGATTATCCATTATCTCTCCTTATGGCATTTTGTTATTTTCATTGTTTGTAGAAAATGTATATACTTAGGAGTTAGGACCTTTGATGTTCTTATATGCAAGTTGTATAATGGTTATGAGCAACAATGTATTGTACTATATTCCACCCTTCTAAGTGACATAAACTCTAATATTTATTATGGTATGCCAATCTTGAAGTCAAATTGTTTATGGTTGCTTTTATGAGTTTCTCGTGTTTTTTCTGGCTTGACTTAGAGTATGTAGGCAATAAGTATGCTCTTTCTTGTCTCTTTTCGTATCCATTTCATAGCCCTATTCCAAATTAATTTCTCTTCTTAGACATATGTATGATGCTTCGATGTTCTATAATGATCCCATCATCTTTAATGGTTGCCTTCATTGAGAGCCTAGTCACTTTCTTGAATGGTTTGTCCATGTGGAGGGAAAATTTGACATTGGGATTTGGTTTGTTTCCCAAGATTTTGAGAACTCCTTTCTTGGCCAATGCAAGGCCCACATGTGCTTGAGTGCTTGGCCCAAACCATTTGCATACAACACGCAAAACAAGAGTGTTATGCCCATCGATCAAAAAATCCAAGCTTATTGTCACTACCTTGTAAAAATTATGCACAATGTAAATTGCTCATCACAACCTGAAGTATGCATTGTAGGCTTACAAGAGCCTAGAGTCGTGAGGTTTTGCATTACTAAAATGTACATTTAAGGCCCCAAGGTGTAAGATGTGTGCTACAATTTAGAACCTGAAGTCTGAATTGCCATCTGAAAGGAGTTCAGACTTGCATGGAAGTTTGTATGCGTGTAAGTTGCATTCCAGACCCTGAAGTTCAAAATACATATTGTTGGTTGGCCTCAAAAGGAAAAGTTGGTTGTTAAGGTTTGAACTTGTCCTCACAATTTTCAAGAATTGTTAATTGTTGCCCAAAGTCCAAAGTTTTAAGCTGAGCTATAGGCCCTTCAACACTCAATGTTTGATGTATGATAGATGGATCATTTTCAAGTTAGAAGGCATGTTATCAATCAAACTCCGAAGTTCAAGTTGATCACCCTAGCAATTAAGGGCTAGTTCTAGAAATTGCAAGCTACAATTTGCAATTCAGACTTCGAAGCTCAAACTACAAATTGCAAGTCAGACCCCAAAGTCTAAGGTCCTGTTGTGACCTATTTCACACATCGCCCCATTGCAAATGGGGACCCTCACTGGTTTGCTCTTAGGGTTTAGCTTTGAGTAGCAATTTCATAGTCTCTGGTGTCTTGAAAATTTCATGTCAAAGTCTGGAGTCATCACCCAAGCCAAGTTGGGAATTTGGGCCTGAAACTGAACGTGAACGTCATAGAAGTGCTTAGAAGACCCGGTAGACGAGGATCGCCTGTGCTTTCGCTCAATTCTGACACTTCCTATTTTTTAGGGATTCTGCTTTTTTACTTTTTTGCTTTTTTTGTTTTTGGCATTTCTGGACCAATTTGGAATTTACTATTTTTAGAAAGTTGCTTTTGCTTTTTTCTATTTTTAGTAAGTTTCTATTTTTAGAAAGTGCTAGGTCTCACTGGCAGTGGAGTTGAAAGTTTCCACTTTTGGAATCAAAAAGCAGGCAAAGATAAAGCAAAAATCGAAAAAAATCGAAAAAATCATGAGAAAAGCAAAAGAAAAGCGCATGCAAAGATGAGAAAAGCAAGACAAAGCGCATGCAAAAGCTGGAAAATCAATTAAAAAATCGCGCCTTCAAAAGAGAAAATCAACGAAAAATCAAGTAAAGAGCAAGAAAATCATGGTGAAATTCGCCTAAGGCTAGAGAGGTGCGCCCATGAGGAAATCCAGTTGAATCTTTGAAAAATCCATTTGAAAATCCAGTTAAATCTTGAAAAATCCAGTTAAAATTCGTCCATTTGAGAAGTCTTGTTAAAAAATTTGCCCAGTACAAGGAAATCCAGTTGGATAATTCGAAATTCCAGTTGGAGAAATGATAAAAATTGGCTAAGGCAAGTAAAAAATTTGAATTGGACTTCAAGAATTTCAAGATAAAGGAAATCCAATTGGATGATTAAAAATTCCAGTTAGAAGTTGAATTTCCAAGAAGAGAATCAAAAAAAATTTCTAAGGCAAGAGTTACCTTGGTAAGAGGAAAAAAAATCCAGTTGAAAAGTGGATTAGTCCACTTAGAAGTCGAATTTTCTAGAAGGCAAAAGAGAGATAAATAACTTAAGTTTTTATTTAAAAATAAAGACTTAGTTAGCAAGCAAGAAGGGACGCCTTGGAAAAGTCAAAGAAAAGAAGATAAGATTGCTTTTTGCATTTTAAAACAAAGCACCCAATCAGAGAGGAGATCGACCCAGGCAAATAAGGAAACTTTTTATTATAAAAGAAGTGCTTGTGAATTTATTTTTCATTATTTACAGGTTAAGTTTTTTCACAGGCAAACTTCTCTCAGCCAAAGGCGTCCTTCTTCTTCTTATTTTCTTCTTGAGCTGCAAATTACATTAATTCCAAAGCATAAGGTTGGACATTTTTCTTCTATTTTCAGATTTCTCAATCAATTGCAGAGTCATAACTGGCGAATTTGAAGAAGAAAAAAAAAAGATTTTTATCTTGGATTTGCACAAAAACTTCAGTTTTCCACTTTAAAAGTCCAGTAAATTGTTTAAAAAATTCTTTGAATGTTCTTTTAAAAAGGATTAAGGCTGGTTAAACTTCATTTTATTAAGATTTATCCTCCAACTAGCCTAGGCAGTCGAAGTCTAGAATTTTTTAATTAATTTATTTAAATACTCTCCAGCCATAAAATCGCTTTTTTTACAAATTTGTTAAAATATTCTAACTCCGAGCTTCGTACAGGCACAATGTCTACTTCGAAGAACGTAGGAGGTGGAGTTAGAAAGATCTAGGTAAAGGAAGTTCTCAAGGAGTTCTATCCAAAATCCCAACTATCGTCAAAATGGAAGAAAGTAGCAGATACCAACTTTGAGCAGTTCAATGCGATTCAACACAAGAAAAGGATGTTTGGTACTCAGCATGAAATGCCTACACCCATTGCAACTAACATCGTCAAGTGCGGACTTCACCAGGCAGCAGGATTTCCGCCTACAGTTCAGTGCAGTGAGCTGATGGTTGAGTGCGCCAAGAGATACAATCCGCAAACAAGATCCATTAAAGCATCTAACGGGATCACTTTGGCATACTTTACAAAAGATTCAATCAGAGAAGTGTTTGGTATTCCTCGTCGCCAGAAAATGTTGAACAGGACCTGAGAAGAATCCCAAACCAATGTTTGATCAAGCCAAAGAGTCTTGTATGGACATAGTCAATTCCAATTGGATCAAAGAACCAAAAGGCATCGCTCTAAGTTGCCAAAGAGATTAATTTGCACAGATTTTAAACCAGAATACAGTGACATGATTCATATGCTGAACAGGATTATGGGTACTTCTCAAGGAGCTTTCTTCGAAGTATGGATGTTTTCATATGTGGAGGAGGTCGTATTAGGAGTGGAAGCAATAAATTGGGCAAAATTGATAAGTGATAACATTGATTTCCAGTTGAGAAACTTGGAGAAGACCAAGACCTTCTATATGAGTTCCTACGTAGTTTATATCTTGGCACGGTTTACTAAGTATAGAGGACTGATTTGCAAAGGGGAAATTGGACTTCGAAATAGCCAATTCAAAGCATATGAGTATTACCCACAGTTACAGTTGCATTATAAAGACAATTATAAGATAACTAATGACGCTTTCCTCATGTATATCACCCGATTGCTTCAAGGAGGAATTCAAAAAAGGTTGTCTAGAGAGGCTATGGTATTGCTTGATAAATTCGGATCTTGGTTCATCCAATTTCCGACTTTTACATACATAAGAGTTCATGGATTCCCGGATGCTCCGTATCAACTCCCTCGGTATCCAACAGACAATATTATCATGCTTGAAGTTGCAAGGCAGTTGGCACACGTGGATTCCATTCAAGGGAAGAAGAACAAACAAGGAGTGGATTTCCCTGTTACAATTGGGAAAATGCTAGAAGTCTGCCCTTCATTACAATCAGCCAAGACAGCAAAGTTAGAGTTACAGTTTTATAAGTTTTCCACTTATAAACCAAGGTCTGATTACGATCCATATTTGAGGGTTCACGGGAAGAAGTCCCTTCATGTTATGCAGATTGAAGATTATTGGTCTAACCTGGTGGACGAATATGGAGTCAGGAAGAAGATGTGGTCTAGAATTCCAATAGACCTTGTGAAAAAGTGTGACTTATTCCCCGTCCCTGACCAAATAAAGGACAATGGAGACTACGTGCATCCTCAATTTGAACAGGAAAAGAACAAGCCTATCTTGTTGCCTAACTGGACACTTGCTGAGTTGACTGATTTGGATATATTGATGAAGGACATTGTAGCATACTCAAGGGAATGGGTAGACAGTCAGATCAGCAAATTGAGAAAAGAAGGAATTTCCCTTACCTATGCCACACTGAGCAATGAAGAAAGTCAAGGGGAAGCAGTTGGAGAAGGTCCTGATGAATTCCCATGTGCAAGCAAGAGGAAAGCAATGATCAAAGACCTTCAAACGAAGGAAAAGGAAGCAGCTAGCAAAGAATTGGAGAGTAAGAAGCAAAAGGTGAGTGAAATTCCATCATCTTCAAGTACTTTATCTATCAGAGTAGTAGAAGAAGTGTCCATTGTTGGGATTGAACCAAACCATGAACAAGAGGTTGAATTTCAAGAGTTGGAACCGCTGGATTTTGTCCAACAGCAAACCTTCACTGAGTGTTTGGAAGGAGATGATACTCTGATGATTGAAGGCATGGGAGATACTGAGATCCTTGAAAATAATGAGCTGGGAGATGAAATAATTTCTGCCTTAAAGGAGTGTGATGATGATGTTCAATTGGAAGATGGGATGGAATTATCCACTATCCCAGCTTGGTTATCTGAGAGTTTGATGAAGAAGTCTAAACCACTAGATGAAGTTCAACCAATTGAAAGCATGCAGGACTTCTTAGAAAGGATTGGCAAAGCTAAAACGCCAAACAAGCCTAAAAAGTACTCTCAAATTATCAGGAATGATGCAAGATCCAGGGTTTTACAAGTTGCAATCCCAAAAGTTGACAAGCCTAGAGATCAGATTACTCCTATGGATTACGATGTTACAACGTTGGACATTGGGCCAACCACGATAGATCAAGATTTCCATGAGTTAGCAGACACTTCCAAGGCCATCAAGGAGAAATTTGACAAAACAGAGGAGAAGAAGGAAAGACTAGAGTTAGAAAATTTAAGGCTAATGGAGTTCATTCAGCAGCTAACAGCCCCTTTGCACCAAGAAAGTGAAGCTTTTATTCTGCCATCATCCCTTCCTTCGGAATCCATTGACACTCTTGAAGCTATGAGGATCACAAGCCAAGCAACCAGGAGTTGGATCAACAATATCTCAAAGCAGATGGAGCAATTCTTGGAGAAATGTGCTCAGACTTATGACAGATCTGCCTTGCTTATGACAGAAATTGGTCAAATTGGAGATAATTGGGAAGACTTCCAGTACATAAATGACAAAGTAATACCTTGTTTGAAAGTTTTAAAGGAAGTATCCCTGCAAATATTGATCCAAGAAGGTGTTATTGAGGAAGGAGCCTCATATGATTTCAGCAGATGGTATCATTCCTTGTTGGCTAAGAGGAAAATATATGATGGAATGAAGGAAGAGTGTGCTGTTGCACAGAATGCAATTGGGAAAATACAGTTTAAAATCCTCACCTCTTTTGAAGGATTAACAGGACAGGAGCATCATAATGCAGATGGCTTGGATTTGGAAGGTTTGAAGAAAAGTGTGATGAATATTTACTTCAAGGAAATGCAGACTATCACAAAAAATCAGCTTGATGACATGTCTTCTCTTTTGACCTTTATGGATAACTTTCAGAAACAAGAAGATAGATGGGAAAGTACTTTTACTCAATGCCTTGAAACCTTGGACATAATGGGAGTGCAACTGGATTCCATGCCAAGCATATCAATGGAGGAGCTCGACTTGGTGTTAACAAAATTTCTTGCATTTGCAGCCTGGGAGCAGGCCAAAGGGAATTGCATTTTGAATTCCCGTTTGCTCGAGTAATTTGCAAGGTGTCATTATTTTCCACACTCCAAGTGGCTCATCCTACTTGTGCCATGTGTCCATTGAGTTGGTTATGCTTTTTAGGGTTAGGGTTTCTTGAAATAATCTTGGCCATTGATCTCAAATCAATCTGGGCCGTTGCTTTGTAATTGGGGTGCCTATATAAACCCCACGCATTTCATTCATTCAAGGAGAGACTTATGAAATTGTTGCTACTAGTGATATTCAAATAATGATTTGATTCAGAGTTGAGCATTTGTTATTTTGAGAGCTTGCATGGTTTCATAATTTCTTCAATAAAGTAAATTAGTTTCAACATTTTTTTTAGATGAATGAAAGATTGATAGTGTTGAAAATAGTGAAATTAGTTCATACCTTTTTCAATTGAATGATTTTCAATTTGATGTGCAAGGTTAGTCTGAACTTTGAAACTGTTTAACTTGGATTCTATTACCTATATACATTGTTCAAATTGATGGTGGTATTGTGTAATAGGACATCATTCGTATATCCATTGAAGATTGCATCATCTTTGTCTAGTTGTAGTCATTGTGCTTGGCAAAATAAAGATTGGTTTAAATTTCACTATCCAGCATTTGTCTCTTAAGTTCATAGGAGTAGTTTGGCATAAATCTAGTTTCTAAACCCTCATCCCTTTTCCTTTTATTTTATCTCAAAACCGAAAATCTCAAAAATACAAGAACATTCAACGTCAAATTAATCTAAATCCCTGCTCTTGAATAGTTCATTACCCAAGGTCCCTTTGTGAAATCAGCATATCACATCATCCATTGAGCTTGTCCATCCTCAAACTTATGAAACATTGGAATTACCGTATGATCTTTTAGCAATCTTAGCATACGAGGTAGTTTTTCAAGAGAGGATAGAGCATCTTTGGACTCTTTATTCTAAAGTGCTTGGTGAGTCATAAAACATGCATCAACAGGTCCTAAGGCAATCTCGGCCCAGGATTCAAAGCAATCAATGTAAGTTACAAGTTGAAGGTCAAGAGTTGAAGGTCAAGAGTTGAAGTCCAAGCCGGTGCAGACTGTGCAATTCAAACTATTTTTAATGTGTAGATTGACCCTTGAAGTCCAAGTCATTGTAGAATGGTCATTGTCTTCCCAAATTCCAAGAGATGTAAGGAGTGACTCGTTAACCTAGATGTGCAGGTTTGGCTTTGACTTGGGAACCTCAACCTACCTCCAAATGTCACTTATTAAGCTCACCATAGCTTTTAGGCTTGAAGAGTAGTAAGTCTTCCACTTGTGTCACCCTACATGGTATATTAGAGTGTGTGTCAGCTGTGATGTTGTGTGGTGTTGCAACATCATGTGCGTGTAGGAGTGCAATTAGCATGTTAGGTGTCACATTTGTATTGCAAAAAAAGTTCCCATCCATTTTTTGTCCACTAATGTCTTAGGCAAAAGCTTGGGGCATTACAGATTGGGCCTAATCCAACACTATCAGATGTACGGTGTTTTGTTGTGATGCCAATTGCAAAGAGTTTGGGAATTTTGGCTCATCTCCCCCTACTATAGAAAGGCCCAAAAGGGTCTCTCATGAGTAACATGAAGACCAGTCCCATAAAGGCATTGAAATACTTACCTTTGATGAATGAATTGTTTATTGGGTCTAACTAATGGTTTTCCACATGCAAATATTTTGAACCTTTACGTAAATGTCAAACAAAATGATTGTTCACATGCAAATAATGCATTAAATTTTTATATCAATGGGAAGTTACAAAACTTATTTAATTTTAAAATTGAATTTGATACATTATATGAATGTTGAAACTTAAATTTTGATGTATGTGTAGTTAAACTTGTAAGAGATTGAGCTCAAATATATATATACACACTAAATCACAAGGTTTGTTGAACTTTGGCCATGAAGAATATAATTCAGCAACTTAAAAGAAATTTTAAAAAACATTGCAGTTCACCCAAAAAATTGTATGAAATAGGGCTTAGGTTTTTCTATCAAAAAATATTTTAGAAAAGAGAGTCTTTATGTGTAAATGAGTCATTGGCTGTTTACAATCTGTTTTACCTGTGTTGTATTTGTTGGCCAATGTGGTGATAACTTGAACTTGTAGATTCGGATGATTCAGGAGAGCTAGGGAGTCTATGTTCAAGCAACAATAAGTTTGAAATCTGGTGGGGCCTGGGTACATATTCACCATGGCATGCTGAGACTACTAGTGATCCCCACAAAGGCAAGAATGCACCTATTATCAGATCAGGCCCTGGTTGTGCCAATGCAAACCGTTTCTGGTTTGACACTTAAATCAAACCTTCATGGCAGCCTCCAACCTTTGGAATTATGAATATCGAACTCGATAAGCAATAACTGAAAGCAAGGCTTCTGAATCGGTTTCCCATTCCAATGGTTTCAACTAAGAGCAGAAAAGGTAGGTCATTGCTCTTTTAATGTTTAGGATTTTTTTTTAAAAAATAAAAAATAAAATCTTCATATTTTGTATTTTAAAAAATATCAATTTGTTTTCTTAATTTTGTTTTTTATTCAATATATTTAAATCTAATATTTTAAAATATTTAAATTAGATTTTTTATTATAATATATTTATTATTTAATATATAAAATTTAATATATTTCTTATTTAATATATAAAATTTAATATATTTATTATTTACATATTTATATTTAAATTAAATTTTGCCAATAGTGGCATGGTGTGATGGTTGAGTTGTTGTGTTGTTATTCTTGCCATCAAGGTTCAAACCCCATTTGGGCGGAATTGTTGAGAATTTATATTGGGAATGAGGTCCCCCATTTGTGACCTCACCGGTTCATAGCTCCGGGTCAAAAGCGTTTACCCCTCTTAATAAAAAAAATATATTTAAATTAAATTTCTAAACATATTTATATTATAATGTTTTTAAATTTACTTTAATGTATTTGAATTCAACATAATATTGTTTTATTTTTATGGATTGATTACTTCTTCTTTTTTTAAATCAAATTTATATAAGGTGAATCCAATCACAAACTTTTTCCCCTTGCCAAACATCATCCAACTTTTGTTGTTGTCAAACACGAACACAAACTCAAACCTTGTAACATTGTGTGTGTGTGTGTGTATTCGCAAGCAAAAACAACCCCAATCAAACAAATATCAGGATGGAGAGAATCCATTAAGACTAGGTCGCCAACTCTTAATGCTTCACCTTTACCCCAATTGCAACAAGTCAATCACAAAGTTCTATGATCATCCATTGTGTTTGTGTCACTCATACGTGTGGCACTCAGCATATTCTCCAGCAACATCTTAGGGGAAATGTTCACACTATGATAAAGATTCGTCACGGCATCATACATCTCCTTCACAATCTTCTCTGCAATGTGGAGTCAAATGATCCTTCACTGAATCCAAGATGATGCACCTAGCTTTGGCCATCTTCTTGTTATGTTCAGCCAACTGGATAGCATCAACAGGAGGTGCGACCTTGGTTTTTATATAGAAACAAATATCAACTTCTTCCAGTAGCATCTGCAATTTACACTTCCAAGGTGTCAAGTTGGAAGCACCCTCTAGGTGGTCACTCTCTTGAACTGATACAAGTCATGTTTGGCTGAAACATGCTGAAACTAAACAAATCAACTGAAAAAAATCAGATCAGCAACCTATCACAAGTGCAGATCAACACTCCTATCACTGGAGTAATTTATCATCAAACCTTGTAGCCTTCCATAGGTCAAAAGTATTTCAATCACTGAAGTAAGGCACAAAAATCTTATAACAACTCCCTCTCACATGTAGCAGCATATTCCATTCATGGACCTAGAAGATATTAGTTACCATGCTCTTATAACATGTTAAAAGTCAAACCATGTTATGCAGATTCAACACTTAGAGATTGACCTAAACTATCTAAGTTAAACTTCAACCAAAAACATTGTTGTTAAGTACATTAACTTGCGCACACACTTCGCTGAAAGTGAAAAAAAAAATGAATGAAGTTGAAATCAGAATTGTTTGCAATCTGATAAAAAATCTTGTTATTCTAAATGCTTTGTTACATAAAATAGGCACCCATGGTTTATACAAAAAACCTCAAACTTGGGAGCACCAAAACAATAGAAAAGGTGCTTTAGATCAAGAATCTATTCTTATTTTATTCATTAGATAGAAGCTCACTAAACATATGACAAAACAAAATTCCAGCAACCCAGAATAAAATATTCAAAAAAAACAAAGAAAAAACACAAAGCAGCTAAAGCAATTGCCGAAGTAATACTAAATATGAGCATATATTTCTAGCAGCTTTAACACTCAAAACAGGCCAGACTTCAATTGCCAGCAAAAGAAGACAAATCACTCTAAAATTATGTAATGTCCCATTTTTTCAACACCCTCAGTTAGTTAGGGTTGATCTAGGAACACTTACTATTTTTAGTAAGTGGTATTTTTAGCACGGGGTCTGGTTCAGCACTTTAGATTTGGGGGAGCCTTCTCGAGCGTCTTGGTCTCTCACCGGCTCAAGTTTCAAGGAGCATTTTACTATTTTTTAGGACTTTCTAAAAATAGTAAGTCAGTAGGGGTTAGCCAGGACTTTCCATTTTTAGCAAGGGCAGTTGGTTGTTCACTATCTTCAGTGAGTCATGGTGCTACGTCAATTTCTCTTTAGTTGAGCTTTAGACGGTAGCTTACTATTAGTAAGTCAATTTTGGGGCAATGGACTTGGTCAAACTGGTCTGAGCAGCATATTCAATTGATAAAGTCACTTTGGTGGAATTATTTTAATATTTGATGAATGTCTTGAAAAGTGTGCAAAATAAAGTGACTTTTTAATTTAAAGTTAAAAAGGGGTCATAAAGGTGTCTTTTTAAAAAGTGACCAAGGAAACCTAGCTCAACAACTTGAAGTTGTTTTTAAAAATAAATTTATATTTTATGAACCTTGGGTGCCCAAACTTTGGAAGGAAAAGAATTTAAAATTAAATTAAATCAAAAGCAAATGAGTTATAGTGTGCATTTTAGGGTTGTTAGGGAAACGTTGTTAAAAGATCATTTTGGAGGCTCAAGTTGCACAGGTTGGAGTTTGAATTTTTTTACAGGGATGCTGCTGGTATGGTGCCAGGGTATTCAAAACGGAATTGAGGACGTAGCCCCTCAAGTTCTAAGACTTGTCTTGGCAGTGAGAGACCTACTTAGACTTGTGTTGGGTGATTTCATTCAGAGATCACGGCTGGGTTAAATGATGAAGATTTACTAAAATTTTTGATTGCATTTCAATAGTTTTGGGATGTGTGACTGCTGGATTTTGGTGTGGAGAGAAATAACTTCATTTTGGTGTGTTTTAATCATTTTACAGGAGACTTTACTTTGGACCTGAATCTGGTTATTTGCTTATTGCTCATTATCAGTTGAAGATATTATTTTGGGTATTGATCCATTGGAAGCCCCTTCTCTTGCCAAACGTTTTGAGTACTAGATTGTAATTTTTGGGTGAAAATTGGAATTTTCTAAAGCAGATTGAGCTTCTCCACGTGATGCAGGGCTGAAACTGATAATTTGCTCATATTTCCTCATTGGCTTAAGATTTCATTCTGCATATTTGAGATATCACTTCTCCTATCAAGGGCATCCATTTCAATAACAAGAACAGATTTTTTGGTGAAGAATTGAATTTATTAGAGAAAATTGCCCTTCTAAAGAGGTACGGCCTTCTTGGGTTTGCTGTACTTTGTTTGGTGGGTTGAAAAGACGTTCAAACAGCAGATTCTAGGACCCTTTTGGCTGCACAAAAACTCTATACAGCTTGGTCACTTCAACTTGCATCTTGGGGAAAGGCGTACTTGTCAAGTGAGCTTCATGTTTGTTGAAAGAACTCAATTTCCAGGTCTGATAAAAAGTTTTAAATCCTGATTTTGAAGCTTTGTATGACTAAAAACAAATATTGAAGAAATCTAGAAAATTAGTTGCCTCTGAAAGTGTTATTTCTAGTTCCTTTATGCTTTCTTTATTCTATTGTTATTGCACAATGCTCAAAAACAAACATACAATGTAAACCCTTCACTTGCAATGCAAAAACTTCAAGAAAACAATTGCAAACAGTAAACAGCAAAAAAAAAATAAAAAAATTGGGGTAGATTATTACAATGGTATCAGAGCAAAACCGATTTTGCCATCCAATGGGTTTAGACACCTATGACCTAGAGTGACAGGGAAAGAAGGTATTTTGAGAGAAACAGGAGAAAAGAGAAGAATTTTTGGGAGCATTGGCCTTCATCTAGTGAGGAGCAGCAAACTGAAACATCTTCTAGTGGGTCATCAAACACTAGAAACATGGAAGACAAGATTGGAGAAGATGAGAGAAATGAGAGAAATGAAAGGAACAACAGGAATGAAGAACCACTAGATAGAATGACAATTTTATTAGACACACTGGTCAGGGGTCAGTTGAGGGCAGCACAACAACAACAAGAGCAAAATGACAAGATTGCAGAATTGGTGCAGAGAACGGACCGTTTGGGACAAGGAAACAAGGCAAACCAACATGTAGTTGGTAACCAAGCAACGTTGGCTAGACCACTAATGCCTAATTTTCCACCTAGGATTGAAACTCCTGCTAATCTGGAGCTCACTTTGTTGGTGCAGCAGGAACAATTTAGGCAGGATTGGATTGATGCTAGACCAAGATTTCAGATGGATATTCCACTAAAAGATTATATTGATTTACGGATGAGGCACTCAAATCATAGAAGAAACAGGGACCAACAAAATGAGTTGAGGAAAAAGGTTGGGAAGCTTACACTTCCTTACTTTGACGGGTCCGGGAAGATGGCAGCCAAAGCATGGGTACAAAAATTAGACACTTACTTCACCTTGAATCCTATGCCTGAGATTGAATGTATACAATATGCCTCGATACATTTGGATGGCGTCGCTCATGAATGGTGGTACAACAGGATGGTTACTTTGGGGCATAAGCAAATTACATCTTATAGAGTGTTCACAGAGTGACTTATCGAAAGGTTCGACAAAACAGATCCCGAGCTGCACTATAAGGAGTTCACTCAACTCAAACAGTTGGTTTAGTTGATGCCTATATTGCTGATTTCCAAAAACTCTTTGTTTTGGTAACTGACATTTCTAAGAGGAGACTCATTGTGTTGTTTATTGATAGTCTTTCGGATCCTCTAAGGAGTTGGATTAAAGCCTTCAACCCTCATAGCCTTCAGGAAGCAATTAAAAAGGCTAGGGACATGGAAACTTCAGCATTTAAAAATAAATTTCAGTCAAAGGACCTGTAGCCCAAGAAGTTAAAGGAAAGGAAAATTGACACCAAAGAGCAGGAACAGCCAAAGAAAAACTTTTCAAGGTTAGACATTGAGACTTTAAATGAACTTTGAAAGAAAAGATTATGATTCACATGTAGAGAACCTTATTCACAGGGTCACAAATGTACTGTCAAGGCAAAGGCACTATTAATTGAGTACATCAGGTAAAGAAAGTGAATCAAAAAAATCTGATCAGCAAACTGATTTTGAAGAAAAGGGGATGAGAAGACACCAAAAAAGAGTGATAAGGGGTTGGACCATGATGGGACATTTTCCCAACTTCATAGCTTTCATGAGCATCAATCATTGCGCATTAGAGGGTAGATACAGGGGCAGCAAATGTTAGCATTGATCGATACAGGGGCTACACATAACTTCATCGATGATGGGTTAGTGGTTCAGAGAGGACTTCAAACACAGGAGGGTGGTGGCTTCAAGGTAATGGTAGCAGATGGCTTCACTGTTTAGTGTAATAGGATGGTTCCCCAATTGAGCATCTTGTTGGGTGGATATGGAATTAAGGAGGATTTCTACGTGGTTAACATTGGAGACACAGATGTGGTCATGGGCATTCAGTGGCTACGATCTTTAGGAGAATTTACCTTGAACTTTCAAACATTAGAGCTTAAATTCAAATCAAAAGGTAAGCAAGTGGTTTTGAGAGGACTATCACAGAGTGGACCATGTGTAGAGTCCAGCAAAGAAAAAGGGAAAGACAAGGCAACAGGTTTTAATGCTTCATTGAAGTTGTCCAGAGTTCCTGTAAACACCAATTATGTGTTTGGGAACTTTGAGATCAATAACCCACTCCAGGGAGATGGTTTGGTTGGAAGTAATCAGGGGGGAGGACTTCAAAACAACAACTTATGATGATTGTAACAGTGTTGACAAAGGAGGATTGAGTTTGACTTCCCAAGGATAGTTGATGATTGGAGATATATGCATTGATTTGATTGATGTAGAGTTGATGAAAGATTCATTTGATGGGACTACATCATAGGAGGCGCTCAAAGAACAAAACAAAACACTTCCTAAAACTAAAAAACTTGATGAGATGGAATTACTATTCAATAAAGAGCCAACATGGGATGAATCTACTTTTGATAGTGGAGCTGCTCCTAAATCAATTCAGCAATCAAACATGGCTAATGGTGTTAATCATGACTTGGGACTTGATCTTGATAAGGGGAATAAATCAGATTTTTCTCTGTATATAGCTAGACTTGAGCATAAACCTAGCACCATTGCTGATTTGGATTCACAATCAGCTCTTGAGAGCGGTCAACAGTTGCTTTTCGACAATCCCCTATTTGAGATTGGTGCTAATAGGGTATATGACAACCCACTTTTTGAGTTGGAAAATGAGATCAATCCTAGTTGTTGCACTACATTGGAAGAAAATAGCAAGGTATGGGACTAGTGGGACTCATGATTCCTGGTGCAGCTTCTAGGAGTGGAGGGGTGACTCATGATTGGACTAGTGGGACTTCATTCCATTTTGGGCCCCAAGAAAATGTTTCGATCAGCCTGCATACAATTCTGATTGGTGATCAGTAGCTGAGTAGTACTAGGTTGAGTTTGAGTGTCAGAGACGATTTGGTACTCGGGAATGACATTTCAACTTATATCTTGTATCCTTCTCTGATGCATCCAATGGAATCATAGATTGATTATTGCTGCCCACGCTTTCTTGAGTTGGTTCTGCAGACTTTGTTCAATGAGATGGTTGAATCCGAGTTGGGGCAGGGGACAGTGGACAGTGGACACCTTTCCGGATTTTGGTGTGTGTCGTTGACTTTAGTTACCTCATGGCGCTAGCATGCTTCACTGCAATTGATGGTTCACTATTTGTAGTAGTTTGGGATGTGAGAGCCAGTGTGGACTTTATCGAGTTTACTCGGGTGGCTCCTTTGTTTGGTCCCTTGGTGGGATTTGTTTCAGAGGATTGGATCGTGTTTTGGTGGTGTTTCATCATTCTGCTTGTAGGAGACTCTTGGGAGGCTTTGTGTGTGGATGCCTTGCAGAGCAATTGGAGCTACAGACCACCCAGACTTATTTGGGACTCGAGGATTACTTCAGGATTTGGCATGATTTCGGATGTGGATTGTAGGGCTCACTGGCATTGCTTGAGGACAAGCAATCTTTGGGAAGGGTGAACTGTAATGTCCCCTTTTTTCAACACCCTCAGTCAGTTAGGGTTGATCCAGGAACACTTACTATTTTTAGTAAGTGCTATTTTTAGCAGGGGGCCTGGTTCAGCACTTTAGTTTTGGGGGAGCCTTCTCAAACGTCTTGGTCTCTCACCAACTCAAGTTTTAGGGAGCATTTTACTATTTTTAGGACTTTCTAAAAATAGTAAGTCAGTAGGGGTTAGCTAGGACTTTCCATTTTTAGCAGGGGCAGTTGGTTGTTCACTATCTTCAGTGAGTCGTGGTGCTATGTCAATTTCTCTTTAGTTGAGCTTTGGACGGTAGCTTACGAAAAATAGTAAGTCAATTTTGGGGCAATGGACTTGGTCAGATTGGTCTGAGCAGCATATTCAGTTGATAAAGTCACTTTGGTGGAATTATTTTAATATTTGATGAATGTCTTGAAAAGTGTGCAAAATAAAGTGACTTTTTAATTTAAAGTTAAAAAGGGGTCATAAGGTTGTCTTTTTAAAAAGTGCCCAAGGACACTTAGCTCAACAGCTTAAAGTTGTTTTTAAAAATAAATTTATATTTTATGAACCTTGGGCGCCCAAACTTTGGAAGGAAAAGAATTTAAAATTAAATTAAATCAAAAGCAAATGAGTTTTAGCGTGCATTTTAGGGTCGTTGGAGATACTTTGTTAAAAGACCATTTTGGAGGCTCATTTGCACAGGTTGGAGTTTGAGTTTTTTTACAGGGATGTTGCTTGTGTGGTGCCAGGGTATTGAAGATGGAATTGAGGACGTAGCCCCTCAAGTTCTAAGACTTGTCTTGGCAATGAGAGACCTGCTCAGACTTGTGCTGGGTAATTTCATTCAGAGATTAAAGTTGGGTTAAATGATGAAGATTTATTAATATTTCTGATTGCATTTCAGTAGTTTTGGGATGTGTGACTACTGGATTTTGGTGTGGAGAGAAATAACTTCATTTTGGTGTGTTTTAATCATTTTACAAGAGACTTTACTTTGGACCTGAATCTGGTTATTTGCTCATTGCTCATTATCAATTGAAGATATTATTCTGGGTATTGATCCATTGGAAGCCCCTTCTCTTGCCGAATGTTTTGAGTACTAGATTGTAATTTTTGGGTGAAAATTTGAATTTTCTAAAGCAGGTTGAGCTTCTCCAGGCGATGCAGCGCTGAAACTAATAATTTGCTCATATTTCCTCATTGGCTTGAGATTTTACTCTGCATATTTGAGATATCACTTCCCCTATCAAGGGTGTCCATTTCAATAACAAGAACAGATTTTTTGGTGAAGAATCCAATTTATTAGAGAAAATCGCCCTTTTAGAGAGGTACGGCCTTCTTGGGTTTGCTGCACTTTGTTTGGTGGGTTGAAAAGACGTTCGAACAGCAGATTCTAGGACCCTTTTGGCTGCACAAAAACTCTATACAGCTTGGTCACTTCAACTTGCATCTTGGGGAAAGGTGTACTTGTCAAGTGAGCTTCATGTTTGCTGAAAGAACTCAATTTCCAGGTCTGATAATAAGTTTAAAATTCTGATTTTGAAGATTTGTATGACTGAAAACAAATATTGAAGAAATCTGGAAAATTAGTTGCCTCTGAAAGTGTTATTTCTAGTTCCTTTATGCTCTCTTTATTTTATTGTTATTGCACAATGCTCAAAAACAAACATGCAATGTAAACCCTTCACTTGCAATGTAAAAACTTCAAGAAAACAATTGCAAAAAGCAAACAGCAACAGGGTAAAAACAGAAAGAAAAAAAAAATTGAGGTAGATTATTACAAATTAGGACAATTTCTGCTAATTTCCTGAGCCCAGTGATAACAACTAAGCAACCCAATAACCTAACAATATTGTTGATAACTGAAATGTGTTTTGGTTCTGATCTTTCTTCATCAGTCAATGAATGTGTGAAAGAATCAAAAGGCTGTTGACAACTGCCTAAGATTTTTAATTTTACCAAACCTCTACTTGAATAGGTAGAACCGTAGACTATTGAGCATGTGATGTGAAGATAATCTTGTTGAATGTTTAAAACTCCTACACAATAAAATTCCTATTTTTCTTATTGTGAAAACTTAGGATGATGAAAATGACATATTATGGATAGTACTTGCTACAAGATGATAGATGCAAGAGCATCTCGAGAATCAGGCAATCAGCATCAACCCAACATTTTTTTTTTTTCATATTTTCATCTTTCCTAGTTGACCCAAAAAAATGGGTCTAAAGTCTAAACAAATAGAGTGTTGGAGATGGATTTTGTCATTAAAACAAAGAAAAGGGATTGTGATGATGGTTGAGGATAATTCGGGATGGTATGGGATATCTAAAGAAGTCTTCAATCGAAGTTTCAGACCTCATAATGACCCAACAAACATGTTTTGGTGAAATTGCTGCTTGTCTCAAGCAGTGAAAACACTAGACACCACAACAAATACACAAATACCCCTAATGGAAGAAGAGAAATAAGAACCCTAGACTTCACACCACTTGGCAACCTTTGAAAGAGAATATATGACAAGTTATGATGCCTTATTCAGTGTGGAAGTTACTTGTGACAGCATATATGACTTGTAAGAGAGTTTAGGCATGTCATTGATTCGGAATTACATGCAGGTGCATCTTTGACTTGTCTATAATGATCCATGAAGATACCTAACTCTATTTTTTCCTAATTACAAGCCTTTTAAAGGATATTCAATGTTCATAGCTTTCTACCTATGTTGCAAAGTTCTGCCAGAACCCCCCTAGTACCCATATGGATCCAATCTAAGGTCAAGATGGTTCTGGGTTTTCCCAGGGTATACCTAACTCTATTTTTTCCTAAATTACAAGCCTTTTAAAGGATATTCAATGTTCATAGCTTTCTACCTATGTTGCAAAGTTCTGCCAGAACCCCCCTAGTATCCATATGGATCCAATCTAAGGTCAAGATGGTTCTGGGTTTTCCCAGGGTGCCTTGGGGGGCCTTGGTTGAACCTAAGGGAATCCATGGTCCAAGGGTCCAAAAAACAAGAACTTTTTTGATCATTTTTAAAACCAAAAAGTGTCTTAAAAACCTAATTTCAGTCTAAAGTGAGGGTATTTGACTTACTTTGTTTTATTTCACAAACACAAAAGATCAAAACAACATTTTTTGCCTCCAAACTGCCATTGTTAGTTTTTGAAGAATGTTACATTTTTCTTTGAAGGTGAGGGCTACAAGAGAGAAAAACCTACACCAACAGGGGAGAAAGAGCTGCACTAGAAAGATTTATCTATCAAAGATGAGTGAATCTTGTAATTTTTTCAAGTTTTGAAGAATTTTTTTGAAGGATTTTTAGTTTTTTACAAGTTTTTCTTTTTTTTGTTTATAAGTTTTGATTTTTTTTAAACCTTTTATACATAATAAAGCATTATAATGCCAAAAGAAATTAAAACTTGTGGGGTTGCATTTGTTATTTTTTTTGTTTTGTTATGTTAATAAAAAATGGCTGGTAGTTCTAGTACAGTTGTCTCCAATACAAAGAGCTCATATAAATTTGATGCAGCATCACCTCTTTGGCGACATATGGCAATGATGGAACAACTTCCTAGCGGTGGGGGGTTATTGTTGGCATTGTAGCCAAAGTGGAAATGAGTATAGGAGCTCATATAGTCAAGTGAAAGCTCGACTATGCGCTATTTCTAGCTTGGGAATACGAATTTGTTAAGAGCCGAATAAAAAAGGCTACCAAAGCAACAAATAATAGGGTATATTAAAGAACAAGAGGATGCCAAGATGCTAAGTAATAGATCAAAGGAAAGAGCACATCCTCTTGCCAAGAAAGGGTTATAGAACCTCCTAGTGGGTTATCACAACCGGCTAGCCCACATCCTTTCATACATTTTCCACCATCTTCTCAGGAAGAGAATGCCCCATTTCTTTTGTGTAAAAGAGGCCCATTGATAAAGTTTTTCAAGAATGAAGGGAGGTTGCACATGAGAGCATTGCTTGTTACGTTTAAGGCAATGAGCTTCCATTCAACCTTATTAGATCACCATATTGGCAAGATATGGTGACGGCCATTACAAATGCACCTACTAATTAGATTAGTCTCAAGTATGAAAAGATGTGCACCACCTTATTGGCCAAGGAGAAAGCTTCCATTGAGGCATCATTGAGAACAATCAAGGATACATGACCTAAAACAAGTGTGTCCATCATTTCTAATGGATGAAAATATTGGCAAAATAAACCAATAATTAATGTCGTTGCAATGTCCCTTGAAGGGGTGATGTTTTTGAAGGTAGTGAAGGGGCAAGTAAAGGATGAAACTTTCATTGCCAAAATCAACATACAATCCACTAAAATGGTGGGCCCCGAAAATCATGTCCAAGTCATAACAAAAATGCTAAAAATTGTAAGGCAATTGCTTCTATAGTGGAGGGTATGTATGGGCATAGTTTTTGAGCACCATGTGTTGTCCACTCACTCAAATTGATATTGCAAAAGATTTTGGCACTAAGATCAAGTTGGTAAAAGAAATCTACACAAAACCTGGAGATATTCAAATGTTTGTGACTAATCACCATAGGTCACAAGGCATCTTCAAGCCCTTCTCCAACTTGGAGTTGTTGAAGATAATTTAAATTTTATTTTTTAGTATATTTTTTAACTTTTTTTATTATTGATATGTAACATGACATTTACCTTTTAATATTTTAATTTATTTATTTTTTTACACTATGTTAGATTATCAAAACTCAATTTACATCACACACAATTGTCTTAAGACGACTTGTTAAGGTGCGCGATGCTTTGAGCACTATGGTCATCAACACTCTTTGGAGAGTATGGAGGCAATCAAGTATAGAGAGAGCCCAAAAAATCAAAGCATTGACCCTAAATCCCTAAATGATGAGCAGGGGGCTCGTGTAGAATATGTTTTGAGTTTTGTTGAGCTCATCATCAACATGATTAGGTATGTTGATACAAATTGTCCATATTTTGGATGAAATTCATGATGGCATGGACTCCATGGTTGAAAAACTAAGGACCATAATAAAAGTCAAGGTGCATGACCACAAAGAAGCATTTTTCAAAAGGGTGCAAAAGATTGTTGTTGACCATTAAAACAAAAGATAATTTTTCCCTTGCATCTCCTAGCATTTGCTTTGTCTCAGAATATTATATCTCAAAGATACTTTCTTTGCCAACAAGGGTGGCACAGTATAGGGATGCAAAGGTTGCTACTAGCTACAAGAATACAATTAGAAGAATATTACTAGATATAGATATACAAAGTATTGTCTTGAGTGAGTTTGGCCACTTCATATCTTCAAAGAATCATGATGTTTGCGCTCTTTGAGACAAGTACCAAAAAAAGTCCATGAATGATGATATATACATGGCCAAGGCTCCATTTACTTGTAGCATCTTGTAATAAAAATTATCTCTCAAATATCCATCATTTTATTTTTTAACTCTCATTTTTCATTTGCCGCTATTTATTATAAATTTATAATTTAAAATTCATGTTTTGTAATTGTAAATGTTGTATGCAAATTCAACAGGTTGCAAGTTCTTCGACTAAGTAGAATTGGAATACATTCTCCTTCATCCACTCAGTTAAGCACAACCAATTGGATGCAAAAAAAACTAAGGATTTGGTCTTTGTGCACTCCAACTTGCATCTCTTGTCACATTAGAGACCTAATTACAATGAGGGGGGCACGAAGAATTGGGATCTAACTCTTGAGTGTGCTGATTTAGATGCTGCAATTGCACAACTTACCAAAGTCTCTATAGATGAGGCAACTTCTGCACATAATGTGACTAGTGGGAGTGGCACTACAACTAATTGCGGTTCAAATGAAATTGAACCAAATGTTGACTTTAACGCTCTCGATGAAAAGCAATATGAAGATTATTGAATATTGATTGTAATTTGTATTGTGTATTGACATTTGGCAAATTAATAAATTATGAATTTAAGAGTATTTTCATTTTTGCAAATTATGAAGTATTTAAATATTTTGTTTATTGACATTTATGAGTATCATTGTTTTATATTTTATAATTTTAAAAAATTCAATATATATGCATATTATATATCAAGAAAGAGAAAGAGACAAACCCATACCTGTACCCCAGGCAAAAAAAGTATCATGTTGTCATACTCAAACCTCGTAACTGTACTCATCCCTGTACCAAGACCGGCAACTTAGCTTTCTCCTTACCTACCCAAGGTTCCAAAACTCAATCCTAAGTGGAATCTCAAGTCCACTACCACTCAATGGCACTACAAGTTTCAAATAGTTTGGTTTTCCATTTTGGAGCCCAGACTAGTTCATTTTGTTTGGTGTCTCCTTTACTCTGGTCTTATTGTCGAATATCAACTTATCCATTTGGGTGTTTCCAACCCTCTGTCTTTTTTGTGGGCATTTGGAAACTCTCGGGTATCTCTTCTAATTTTTCCCACAAGCTCAAGCTGCATGAATGTGGATTCATATTTTTTCAAGTCCTTTTGGAAAAAGTTTTCCTCTTGGCATATGATTCTTCTAGGCAAGTGGCCTAAAATTCCTTTGAGATTTACCTAAATTTGGCACACTTTTAGAGTGGAAATTGTATTCAACATATGGAAAGATAGAAATATTGCTTTAGTTTCAAGCACTATTGTAGATGCTCACTTTTCCACATATACTAAAGCTATTAGATGCTTTAATTGTGTTACAGATTCAAGTCCAAGCCGACGGAGTTGCTTTAGAGGTGTCACTTGCAGACTTTTATTGAGCATTGGACTCATGATCATAACCACAACCAAACATGGCTCTCATAGGTCTCCTTGGCATAGACGTTGTGTCCAATCTCCCTTGCTATGTGGCCAATCTTCTACTTTTCAATGTCATTGAGACATCCCCATTTAGCATGATAGGGGGAAGTTATCCCAATTAGAACTTGCTATTTCTCTTGTTTACACAACTTCTATTGATCAAGAAGAAGAAAAAGGAAAAGAGGATACTAGTATGGGTTGAGAGCATTTCTTGATGGCTAGGAATTCCCAAATGACTAAGGAAACCCCCCAACCGTGACCCTCCCTATCCTCCTATTGGAATTGCTTTAGCTACATAGTGATGTGACCACTTTCTTTTGTCTATGGACTTTTGCATTGACTTTAGGGGGTGTGATTTCATTCCACTTGTCTTTCATGTGAACTCGAGTATTATATTTTTATATGTTTTAATATAAAAAGTGCACAATTCACCATTAAGAAAATTAGTTATATTTGGAAATATAAAAATAAAAAAACAAATTTAATTTAAATTGTTTCTAACTTTCTATAAATGCATAAGGTTGGTATTTGATATCTGGTATCAAAGCCAAGGGTTGGAAAATGGGACCTTTGGAAAGGTAGGTAATACATGAAACCAACACCCTAATATGGTTTGATAGGATTCTGATGCAGCCATGAAGAAGGCAAGGGGCCCTGCTATTTTCAGGTTATCCATAGAACCCAAATTCCTCTAGGAAGAAAGGAGCATTTGACCCATAGCTCATCTATAATTGCACTTATTTCAAGCCATTCTGTATGATAACCATCCTGAATTCTTGATGCTAATTTTTTGAACAGCTGCTGTCAATATCTGAGACCTTGTTCTTGCCCTTTGGACTTTTTTGGCAATTTCTAACCCATTCCATTGGCAGTTAAGTATTGTTTAAACTTTAAACATAGTTGCATTTTCCAATGATTTCAGCCAATAAGTTTTCTTACACCCTCTTTAAACCATGTCTTGTAATGACCACTTTGATTTCATGATGTATAGACTCTTGATAAATTGCAGAAGTCCGAATAATGCAACTTGTTGGCATTGCCTGAAATCTTTCGTGATCTCATGGAACTGGCTGGTCAAGTAGCAGGATTAGGACAAGGTTTGTTGGGACCACGTGGGGTAGTGCCCATTACCCAATCTAACTGACTTGGAAAACTCTGGCCCTGTCAAATGGTTTCATAAAAGGCAAGACTGTGAGGTCTTGGGAGAGAGTACCCTAGAGATCTTGGGAAATCCTGTACTTATTTCTTTTGAACAAATGATTTTCTGATTTTAGTAACCTTCTTTCATAACATGGTTCATTCATGAAGGATTTTTGCTCTTATGAGCTAGCGAGTACCAACTGCGAGCTTATGATCGATCATGAAGGCCATCTGTAACTTGTATTATGATGGATTTAATTCAAGTTGAACTTGGTAGAATCTTAAATTAGATCTTGCTCCTACAGACCTAAATTAGAAGACATATTACTGGCAACATTTGTCAGCAATTGATAAGACACTCTATCCTGCACTAATGAGTGCCCAGTACCTAATTTGGGCCCTATTGGTGCTTGATTTGCTGTCCTGTTTCTGCATATCTTCTTCTGCTCGAGACTTACAGTTTTACTCAATATTTTACAGCTGATAAACTCAAGAAATAGTTACCCTATGCTGCTCTCAAGCGGTCTACGTTAGTGCTGATATGGAAATGCTTCTAGCAATTTATTAGAGCAGTTTTCTATTCTCCATATTACTATGTAATGAAATAAAATACGACAATTATGAATCATATATAAATACCAGCTTTGAAAGATAAACCCTTTATGTGACTATTTATCAAGATTCAAGTTTTCAACTATGTAGTTTCAAGTTAAATATCATTTTCCTATATTTCATGCGTAATGGTTCAGAAAAACCTATCTATCATCCACTTCAACTTCATTACATCTAGACGATGCTCATATACTCCTTTTAATACTGTTTCTGTTACTCATAAATCGTTTTCGCAGCCTTTTATTCATACCGTGATCTATTTGATATCACTTCTTTTTATATGGCTAAGTCCGTGGTTGTCGCTTTTTCGGAGAATACCTATTCAAGGTTTTGTTATAGTTTATCCTAATACCTCGGAGAAGTATTTCATTGTACTTGGCAAAACCTAAATCAGACTCCTGATATATGGTTTTTGCCCGCTCTGGTTTTGGACTTCATTTTTAGGGGACGAATGACATTCTGAAGACTGATAAAATACGAGAAAAGAATACAGAAGTTAACAAGAACGAAAAAGACACTGAACAAGCAAATAAACTCACCTCATCTTGAATGTCGTTTGAGACCGTCGAAAAACAAACACGCAGTTTCGAACTTTCTTCTTAAATTTTCGTCTTACTCCTAAAACGGCTAAACGAAAATGTTGGCAGCAGGCGTTTGTACCCAACGCTCCGTTGTGAAGTAAAAACTTTCGAAGACGGCCAAAATGTTTTCGTTGACCAGTTCATAAACTTATAGAAAAAAGTAAAAATATTAAAATTCTGAGGGAGAATACCTAAAATCCCCTTTTACATAAATTTTAAGTGAATAAACGTCACTACTTTTAATATTGTAATTATAGTATTTTAGATTAAAATAAATAAATAAATGTAAATTTTATTAATGTGAATATAATTAAGGGTTGGGGTCCTAGCTCGGTTGGCTAAATCTTTTGCGCACTGCCGCCGGTCACGTTAAAAAATCTAAGTTTTATTAATTATAATATAATTAAATATAAGTTTTGTGAATTATAGTATTTTAATTTTGATCATTTAGATCATTAGTTATTTGCATGTAATAATAAAATTATCTAATCATTTAAGAAATGATATATTAATGTTATATTTTAGCTACATGGAACAAAAGTAGCTATATACATTTATATTAATCATAATCATAATCGTAATCATAACTCTAACTCTAACCCTAACCCTACCCTTAATCCTACTTTTATGTCTAACCCTAATCATATATGTAATATTAACCCTAACCCTTCCAGTGAACCAAACTAATTGTAACCCTAACTCTATTTCTAATACTAATCCCAACCCTAACCCCAACCTTAATTCTAATTGTATTTTTAATTCTAACCATAAATACTAACATTATCCCCAACCCTAATCCTACTTTTATGTCTAACCCTAATCATATCTATAATCTTAACCCTAACCCTTCCAATGAACCAAACTAATTGTAACCCTAACTCTATTCCTAATGCTAATCCCAGCCCTAACCCTAACCCTAACCCTAATAATTTTGTCTTCCATTTTGCACTATGAATGTTACTAGCATGCATATATGTATAAGATACTAAGAAATATCTTTCTCGAGGCGCCTATTACATTTTTATGTGACAAATTGATTAAAAAATAGTTGCTTGTGACTATTTTATATATATTATTAAATATATATATATATATATGCTAGTTTAGCTACATGGAACAAAAGTAGCTATAGGCATACATTTATATTAATATAATAATAATAATAATAATAATAATAATAAAATGATTATTTCAATTTTAAATTTGTGTATTAATAATAATAATGTTATAAATATAAATTATATTGATATTCTAATTGTATATTTAAGATTCGTTAATATTATTTAAAAATATTATAAAACATTTATTTATGGATTTTTTTAAATCAATTTATGAATTATCATTAAAATAATTTTATTATTGAAATTTTTATTTTTTTGTATATTTTCAAATTTTATATTAAATGTATTTAGTAAAAACATAAATACTTTTTAAAGATATATTTTTATTAAAATAATAATAATAGTAATATATTAATAAAATATCAAAATACAAAATAAAATTAAATATATTAGAATTTTTACATTATAAGATATTTTAATCATTAAAAATATTTAAATCTTTTTTGCTTTTGATAAGGTAAGCAAGGTTTTGAAAGGACCAAGAACCTTTTATAGAGCTAAGAGAAGGACACTTCCAAACAGCAAAGTCTCAAACTTTGCCAACGAAACAAAGAGACAGTACCAGCAGAGACACTGCAGTAGCACAGCAGAAACACAAACATCACCTAGTTACCAGAAACCAGGAGAGATAGCACACTCAGGACCAACATCAGTCTTAAGTCAAAGATAGACAACAACCCTAACTTGGCACCACAATCAGGAGTAACATAACACTTAGGACAAAAACCAGTCCTAAATCAAGGAAACAACAAAGGCCTTGAGCCAAGAAACAACCCACAAAAAGTAGGCCCCAAAAGACTGCCTAAAACGACTAGGCCACAAACCACCTACAGCAATTGGACTGCAACAGACCTTCCGCTCAAATTAGACAAAAATGAGCCTAACCAACCACAGACCCTACAGGCTGCAGTAAACCCCCTGCTCAAAAACAGCAACTTCGAGCTCTCCTTGAAACACCAGTCAAACTAGGAAGCCAACTCATTCTCCGTCTCAAATAGAGAGAGCTCTCCTCTAATGGAGAGGATCACATGAAAACCTTTTCCATCAGACCCAAAGATCTCCAGTAGCCCTATACTCCACCTCCATAGGAGTAGATCCCACCTCAAAAGGGACAACAACAAAGAAAACTAGAAAAGGAAGCTTCCAAAAAAAACCACATCACCCATCTCCACCTCAATAGAAGAGGAATCCACCTCAATAAGAACAAACTATAGAATCAAGGAGAATACTACCACTCCCGCAAAAAAATTAAACACACCATCCTTCAGCAAACCTGACAACGGGAAACTAAAAAGGAGTAAAAAGCACAAACACATCTAGGTCATGAGGAAATACAAACCAACCGACAACCAAGGGTCAGAGAACCTTAACAGCCAAAACTAGTAGAGGCCCACAAAATCTTCAGTAGCAGAGTCTTTGAGGCCGCACCAAACTGAGGAGCAAGCTCTGCCTAACCACCACAACACACCAGAAGCAATGCCAAAATAGAGAGATGCAAAAACCTCACCCAAAACCAAAGCCATCCAACAGAAAAAAGAGAGCCCGCTAGCCAACACCACCACCCAAGCCAACCCCTGTCGAATACCCAATAGAGTAGACACAACATTCTAAGGAAAGCCATGACAAACCCAGGAAAAACCAAGGAACAAGAGCAACAGAGGCACCAAGAGATCCAAGCACCAAAGAAGAACTCTCACAAAGAAGAGAGAACAAGCACCAAAGCTCCAGCCAATTGAATAGAGGAAGCACAGCGAAGAACACCTCCAGTAAGAACCAAAGACCCACACACCACAAAGACCTAGACATAGGTTGGTACAATGGCATCAACACCAACAGATAGTTGTTTGTCCATAGCATACATTCACCAGACCCAACGACCAATCTAGCTATAGCCTTGGAGAACAAAGGCATCACCTCCGGTAGGAACCAAAGACCCGTGTGCAAACAACACTAAGAGTCCTAAACTGAAAGGGGACGAAGCACACATAGCAAGCTAGAGAGGCCTCCAACCAACCAAGAGAGGAAACTATCAAAATCCCAATTGCAAGTGAAGGGCACACGGGGAGGGGGGCAACAAAAACAAACCCCCTACACAACATAGCAACAACCCCCACCAAGAAGAGAAACAATGTGCTTATGCAAAGACCCAACACTAGAAACTCAAGCCAATGAAAACGCCACCAGACCACCATCAAACAAAACCCACCATTTTCAGCAATTGAAACAGGGACAACATCCTCTTCATAGAAAAACGAAACCATCGCAAGCAACAAGATGTTAGAGAGCCTGCTAGGAATAGGGAAAGGCATTCACCATCAAACACCCACCACGCAACCACTGAACAACAAATCCCATAATGGATCTTCATCATCGTCGGACTCCCCTGCCTCCTTGCCATCAAAAGAATTCAAAACTCCAATTACAGACCATTTCTCGCTCAACACCATCGAACATGTGTCACTTCGCCACATCTTTTTTGTTTATCCATAAGAGAGAATATATTAATAATAATAAAAAGTTACATAAATGGTCAACCATGGTCAGCATGCAAATAGTGCATTTGGGAACATTCCATTACCCACACTTCCTACTGGCTTTTGATGCCATTATCAAAAATAAAATCTACTCTATTGCTAAGGATAAAATATTACAAGCAATTTAAAAACATTGTTGAATGGTCAAGCCCCAGATTTGGTGTGAGACTGAAAGAGCATTCTTTTGCTAACATCTACACATTTGTTGGACTTCTTTTTCTTTTTATGCATTATGTTTCATGCATTAGCTTCGTCTCCCTCAATAGAAACCTTTAGATGATGAGGTAGAGCTTGAGGAGTGTTAACCACCCTAGGAGAATGGGGACCCGCATCAAGGGCTAAATAGTTCAACAAATTCTTGACCATTAGGGCCGAGATTACTGTGTCATTGTATTGTGGAGGAACCACCACACTGGAAGAAGCATCATTGAGTGCAAAATTGTCAAAAGTCATTGAAGGGAAGGGAGAAACCTTTCCAAGAGATTTTGTAGCCAGGGCAGTGAGAGACTTTGCCTTCATTGAATCCTCAACCTTGTTAAGAGCATCTTCAATAATAGGAGAAATAAGTTGGTGACAGGGTTTAGCCCCAACCCACTAAATGTCCCTCCTCTTGGGATCAATAGAAATCTCATTGCACTTTGATGCACTATGCCTAATGCAATAACAACTTCAAAATTTGAATGGTATTCCTTCATAATCTATTTTTTGTTACCAAACCTTATTATTGGATTTGATTTCTATTTTTGCAGGTAAAGGTTTGCAAAGATCCATTTCAACCAAATTGCGAGCAAAGGTGAAAGATGTATGAACAATGAAAGAATATTTAGAATTGGAAGATGTACGCTTGAAAAAAAAAATTCCAATGGAATTCTCAATTGCAAACAAGCAGGAGGAACCCAAAAAATGTAGTGGAAGGTTGGGTAGACACACCCAAATTGGAGTAGTAACAGGTAAAGGTTTGCAAAGATCCATTTCAACCAAATTGCGAGCAAAGGTGAAAGATGTATGAACAATGAAAGAATATTTAGAATTGGAAGATGTACGCTTGAAAAAAAAATTTCCAATGGAATTCTCAATTGCAAACAAGCAGGAGGAACCCAAAAAATGTAGTGGAAGGTTGGGTAGACACACCCAAATTGGAGTAGTAATTGATAATTCAAAAAAAGGTTCAAACTGTAGAAACCAAGGTTTCATGCAAAGAATGGCACTATCTGACGTCCATGGACCCTTTTGCAATAAAAAAATATGTCTTTAGGAAGTGCATAGATTACATAAAAGAAGCCATTCACACAAGGACCAATGCAAATCTCGTCATCGAGAATAGGTTGTCATTTTTGCCTAATCCAATTATTTAACTCCACTAGACTGGGCCAAAAATTATGGAATCAGAAAATTAAGGTATGCTTTGTGTGAGTAACTCCATTCTCAGATGCCTCTTTATCCTAGTCAACAGAGAGCAAATGGGGATTTTCATCTTCGAGATTTGAAGCAAATCTAGTGCAGGAGATGGATTGGTTGCTCGAAACTCTCATGCCAAAAGAAGTTTGATCCTTATCATCCAGATGAAATGGTGTAGGGCATACCTTTCCCCCACCAAAGGTCCCTCATCATGCTGAGATCCATGAACAACAGAGATCCAGGGCACGCAAGACACCAGAGAACCCTTTATAGCGGAACTATCTTCAAACGCAGGGTATCTGAGAGGTTTGTCGAAGTCGCCATCGACTTGATGAAAGCTTGATGTTGATTTTGTAAAGCTCTTGCCCAAGGCAATAATGTCTAGAGCCTTTGTGCTAGGATGATGGAGGCCTGAATATGTGGAGTGGTCGCTCGTGTCGAGAGAGAAGCCATTGTTTCGAACGGAAACCCTAACCAAGCGTAGAGCAAGAGATTTCAGGACTGCAAAGCAGGCGAGTTTGGGAGCACCATGACATCATTAAAAAATATGTAAATCTTAATAATTGTATATAATTTTAATAATATATATAAAATATGTAGAGATATATCCTTCTTGAGGCATCTATTTTTAATTAAATTTCGTCACATAAAAGTGCAATAGACGCCTTGAGAAGGATATCTCTTAGCGTATTTTTTATATATTATTAAAATAATATATATATATATATGTTGGTAGCATTCGCAATGCGACATGGAAGACAACATTATTAGGGTTAGGGTTAGCATTATGGTCAAGGTTAGAGATATAATAGGGTTAGGGTAAGGATTACGTTCATTATTAGGATTAGAGATATAGTTAGGGTTAGACATACAATTAGAATTAGGGTTGGAGTTAGTGTTAGTATTAATATTAGGGTTAGGGTTAGAGTTAGGATAAGGGATAGGGTTAGAGAGAATTAGGATTAGGTTTGGGTTAGCATTAGTATTAAGATTAGGGTTAAGGTTAGGGTTAGGGTTAAATGATTAGAATTAGAGATAGAATTAGAATTTGGGTTAGGGTTAGGGTTATCATCACAATTAGGGTTACAGTTAGGATTATAGATAATATTAGGATGAAGAATATGGTTAGGGTTAGGGTTAGGGTTACGATCAGGATTAGGGTCAACATTATGAGTAGGGTTAGGGTTACAATTAGGGATAAGAAAAAGGTTAGGGTTAGGGTAAGTGTTATTTTTAGGATTAGTGTTAGGGTTAGGTTTAGTGTTATGGTTGATGGTTAGGGTTAGGGTTAAGGATAGAGAAAAAAATCAGGGTTAAGGTTGTGATTAATTTTATTATTAGGAATAGGCTTAGGGTTAGGTTTAGAGATAAAATTGGTATTAAGGTTGGAGTTAGTATTAGGGTTAGGATTAGGTTTAGGGTTAGGGTTAGGATTAGAGATAATATTAGGATGAAGAATAGGGTTATGGTTATGGTTAGGGATACAATCAAGATTAGGGTCAACATTATGAATAGGGTTATGGTTATAGTTAGGGATAGGAAAAGGGTTAGGGTTAGCGTAAGCGTTATTTTTAGGATTAGTGTTAGGGTTAGGTTTAGAGATAGAATTGGTATTAGGGTTAGAGTTAGTATTAGGGTTATGTTTAGGATTATGTTTAGGGTTAGGGTTAGCATATATAAAAAGGGTTAGATTTAGAAATATGTTTGGGATGAGTGATAGGGTTAGGATTAGGTTTACAATTATGTTTAAGATGAGAAGTAGGGTGAGGGTTAGGGTTAACATATATAAAAATAATTAGGTTAAAAAATAGGGTGAGGGTAAGGATCAGGGTTAGAGATTAGAATTGGGATTAAAATTAGGGATAGGGTTAGGGTTAGGAATAGAGATAAAATTAGGATCAACAATAGGCTTAGGGTTATGGTTACAGTTAGAGATAGAATTGGTATTATGGTTGGGGTTAGCATTAAGGTTAGGATTAGGGTTATGATTAGATATAGAATTGTAATTTCAAGTGGAGTTAAAGAAATATGTTCCATCACAATGGTTTGATAGTGGGAATCTCAACATTATACATACATAGTTGGTATAATATATTTTAGTTATAATTTAATATTATCAATTAGTCACATAAAAGTGCAATATATCTTAAGTGTTTTGATATTAAGGTTGGAGTTAGGGTTAGTTTTAGAGTTAAGATTAGTGTTAGGGTTAAGGTTAAGGATATAGTTATGGTTAGAGATAGAATTAGGGTTAGGCTTATAGTTATAGTTAGGGTTAGTTTAGGCTTACTATAATCCTAATTGAACCCTAATTCTAGCTATAATTGTAAGCTTAAATCTAATTATAATTTTAATTGTAACCTTAGAACTAGAACCCTAATGCAAATGTTAATTGTAAACCAAACCATAACCTTCATCTAAACTTTAATCCTAGTTGTAATTGTAACCTTAAGAATTATGCTCAAACCCTAATTATAATGACATTAATAAACCTAATCCTAACTATAACCCCAAGCTTTATCCTAAAACCCTAATTGAACCCTCAACCTAACATTAACCATTACCATAATTAAACCCTAACTGTAATTGAACCCTAACCGTAATTGCACCCTAATTGAACCATGGTGCTAACCCTAAACCCTAATTGAATCTTCACTCTAATTGAACCTTGACCCTAACCCCATTTAAACCCTAACCTTCACATTAACCCTAATTGAAACCTTATTAAATCTAACCCTAATTGAACTATAAGACTAATTGAAACCTTGTTGAATTTAACCCTAATTGAATCTTATCCTCATTGAACCCTAACCCTAATTAAACTATAAGCCTAATAAAAAACCCTAACCCTAATTGAAGGTTAACACTAATTCTAATAGTAACCCTAACCAAAGGAAAACTCTAATTAAATTATAACCCTAATTGAACCCTAACACTAACACTAATCCACATTGAACCTTCAACAAACCCTAACCCTATTTGAATACTAACCTTAACCCTGAATTCTAATTGAATCCTAACCTTAATTGAACACTAAACCTTAATTGAACCCTAACCTAACCTTCAACTTAATTGAACACTAACCCTTACCCTAATTGACTCATAACCTTAACCCTAACCCTAATCCTATTTGAATCCCAAACCTAACAAAAACCTCAAGTTTTATTGTAAAACATAAACCTTAACCCTAACCCTAACTATTTAAGCACACACTATTTTAGTCCTAATTGAACCCTGAGCCTATTTGAACACTAAAACTTACCCTAATTGAACCTTAACCCTAACCCTAATATTATTTGATCCTTAAACCTAATCATAATTGTGAGCTTTATTGGAGAATCGTAATGCTAAACATAGCCTTAAGTAAAACCTAATTAAACCCTAACTCTAATTGAACCCTAACTGTAACCTTAATTGTAACCCTAATTGAATCCTAGCCTAATTTTATTGTATCCCTAAGTCTAACTCTTACCCTAATTGAACCTGTCAAACCCCAATCCAAATACCTGCAAAACACAATGAACAAACACATTAGAAGATCATATGCAAGTAAGAACAAGGATTCCTCACGAAATTCATTTGAATAGCAAAAGAGATAGAAAATGAAATGAAGAACACAATAAAACTTGAAAGCATATCAAAATCACATTCTAAAGCAAGCAAACTCCTAATCTCTTGAGGGAATTGGTGCCAATTTGATGTGAAAATTGGCCCTTTCCCAACTCCAATGGTGTGATAAAGATGCTTGATGAAGGATGAATGCTTGTGGTGATGACTTGAATGGAGCTCCATGTTGAAAATCTGCAAAAAACCTAACTATGCTTGGATGAAATTGATGATAGATTGCTATGAATTTGAGTATAGTAAGTTTACTCAAATTGTCGATGGATCAAATCAAGGATGAGCTTTTCATTTATAGATGAGATTGATTAGAGAAGAGGCAAAAGGGATGAATGTGGGACTAATCTTCAACAAATGAGAAGAAGCCACATGTCATCATGTGAATGGTTGAGGAATGAGCACATTTAGAAAAATGTGCAAAGAGGCGGGAGATTCAAATTCAAAATATGGCTTGTTGGAGGGAGAAGAAAGAGTCTTAAATGACAAGTGGGGGACATGTAAGAAACAATGTAAGAGGAGTTAATGCCATGTAAGAGGACAAGACATGTGGGAGGGAAAATTCAAATTTGAAGAATATTCCATCTTGATGCCCTTTTTGAATGAAATAGAAGAATTTAATAAATCAAATAAATTGATTTATTGTGCAAGTGGGAAAAGCTAGAGGATGTGACATGCAATTAGATTAAACTAATCAAGTTTTGATCAATTTAAGAGGAGATTAGGTGATTTGATTAATTGATTTAGATTTGTGGGTTGAAATAAATCAAAAGAGATGAAAAATGATTAAGACCTAGTTAAATAAATATTTTGATTTATTTAACCAAAGGAGGTGATGATTGATTAAATTCGATAAATTTTTGATTTATTTAATTTAATTAGATTAACTTTAGAGATTTAATCAAATAATATGGATTATTTAATTAAATAAAGATAGGAAAATGAAATTACCTAGCTAATTACACAGAGACAATGATTTAATTAAATCGAGGGATTTATTTAATTAAAAGGAGAATTATGATGACTTTAATCAAATAAGGCTATTTGATTAAATGGTTAGACAGAGGGATAATTTAGGATGAAACAGTGTTAGTAGATCAGGATTGAGTGTGCAATATCAATCTGTATATTTTCTGTCTACATTTTGCCCCTCTTTGAAGCAACATACTTGTTGCGTTGGTTCAAAGAATAATCTTGCTAAGATCAAAGTTCAAAAATTCTCTAATTTTTTTGATGCCCCACTGTTGCCCCAGTGAGAAGAATTATGCTGGTATATTGCCCCCTCGAGAGATCGAGTGGAAATAATAATTTTCGATCGAGATCGCGATAAAATGTGAGAGGAGTGGTTCTTGAAAGATAATTCTTTAGAAAGATCAGATATTTGACGTAGACAATTTTGATGATGTATAGACGGTCATCAACTATGGGTAGCCTCATGTATATTTTGATATATTACACACAGTTGATCCTAATTTGTACCATGACAGTTACATTATTGATGATATAAATGAGATGATTATGATGTTTGGATGATATGATGATGCATGGATGATATGGATGCACATGATGCTTTTATGATTATGCAAATAGATGATAAATGTATGGTTTATGAGATGTTTAGAATAACCAATCTATATTATGCAATGATAAGGATAAATGCATGTGGTATGATTAATGCTTTCTATATGGTATGATATGCGTTATGCAGTATGTTGACGGTTTGTGGATGCAGGATGGATGCATTATCGATGATTTATGATTAACTGTCATGGTACCATGTTAGCGTGAAAGGAAGTAGGAAGAAAATAAGATGATAACAAAAGACACCAACAAGCCAAATTTATTAGAGATGATGATAATGATGATGATCATCATCATCATCATTTGCTTACAAAGGAGTTGGGATTTTCAAAGGGCCAATTACCTTATTGTTTGATAACACACCTAGATATGATGCATCAAGGTATAAAGAACCAGAATGGCGTTGTACCTAGTGTGATGGACTTTGACTTGACAAACAGATAGGAGTATTCTTGTTCACACTTGACATACAGAAACCTTGCTAGGACGTACCTAACAAAGCAAGTATTCGCCAAGTTATATTACAAGAATGTCCAACAAGCGCAACAGATAAAAAGATAATGATCATTGCCCCATTCCTATCTCTCTAAATCCTTTCATTGGGGACATCATTGAGAGGTCCTTGGAATGAGCACAATAAGATAAATCAAAAGACAAAGATACAGTAAACAAACAAGTCAACGTTCTTCATACCACTAGCCAAGGGGATGTGTTTTGTTTAGGATAAGTATCCAAAGTGATATCCAAAATGATGCCCATTGTCGGAATGATATATCCTAGGACATGCATTGTATAGGATGATGATAGGTTGATAAGTTGTTTGATAGGCTGTTGATATAAGGTTGATTGACATGTCTGAAAATGATCAAGAGTTTAATTTTGCGTTTAATGGTTTGTTGCTTTGATTTTGATTTTACATTTGAAGCTTGCTTTTTGTTGATTGTTGTGCTTGTTTCTATTTGTTTTGCCAAAGGATGAGGGTGATGATCAATTTATTATGGATGATTGATTATTTCGAGTGAAAGCAAGATGAGATAGATGGATTTTTTCAAATATTTGGATGTTTTCAATGTTTTTGAAATGTTATGAGGTTGTTTTTAGTATTTTTCAAGATTTTCAAATGTTTTGGGATTTTTTGAGATTTTATGAATATTTTTGGATTTTTGTGTTTTTTGTGTTTTTGGATTTTGATGTTTTGAGGGCTGATCAAAGATTAGCCTTGCCTATGTTTAAGCTCAGAGACAACGTAGTTTGGATCTAGTGTTTTTGATGCTTTTATGACTTTATGAGTGTTTTTGGATTTTTGATTTTATGATGTTTTTGGATTTTCGCATGATTTTGATGATTTGGATATGGATATGTGTGATGATATCAGTGCTCTGTTTGGGATTTTGTTGAAAAGCAAGCTAAGGTTGATTGATCAGATTGATGGATTGATGATGATAACATTGTTGAGGATATACAACAATGCAAGGATAGTGTTAAGCAACACGAGGATTAGGAAGGATATCTTGAAATGATGAGGGATTGATGATGATAACATTGTCGAGGATACACAACAATGCAAGGATAACTTGTCAAGCAACACAAGGATTAGGATGGATATCCCAAGATGATGATGGATTGATTGGATTTGATTTTATCAAGATTGATGAAGCTTGGTTTGGAACAAAATATGTTTTGTGACTGATAGTGATTGTTTGGATTGATGTTTGATGAAAGATGAAGATTGATAAGGAATGTCTTTTCATCAAAATATGCCATGGGCTAGTGATTTGGTTTTTTTCTCACAAGTGGTGGACCAATTTGATTTCACATTTTCCAATGTTTAGATCACCACATAAGTTGGAGGATATATATCAATATTTATTCCTAAAGCAATATGTAAATATCTGTCCCCAGTGTCTAGCAATTTATGAAATACCATGGGTGGATGTTTGGATAGGTGTATGGATGGAGGGATGTTTAGATAAAGAATGCTCATTTGGATAATGCTTCATGGATCAACTAATGTTGGGTAGGATAGGATCAATGAAAATGACCCATGTCAAGATGTTTACTGTAAGCAAGCATAAAGTGTGCACCAAAATTTTACCAAGATCAAGATAATTTGGACTATGGATGTAGATGGATTGGATAAATGGTTCGTGGATGAAATGGATTTATTATGGATGAGATGGATGGAGTGTTGGATTTATTATGGATGGGATAAGATGCTTTCACCTAAACTAGCACACGTAGATGCTCGATTATACACATGATGCCTATTTGTCAGGTTTTCATCATGGTACCTACCCAAAGCGCCACCAAAGTGGTTTTCACTAGAGGACGTTTTTTTCTTTACTGTTTTAAATCCTTTTTAAAAAAAAAAAAATGGATTTTTGATATTTTTTATTTTTTGGATTTTTTCTGAAAGATTTTAAGCTCATGTTGAACCACCTGGTGGTGTTGATGTAGATGCCCTCGTCATAATGTTACATCGATATCCTGCCTAAAGTTGTTTTGCTAAGATACGTGCACTTAAATACAAAATTTGAGATTCCTAATCTGCTTTATTGATACTGGAGTTTACTTTGTCTTTGTGCGAACATCGCGATAGAGTGCCTTCTAAATCCTTACGATGAAGGTTTGTTGCCAATACATGGTCAATGTGAGAATTGGATATCATGTGTGGAGGCGTGGATGGAGTGTGTTTAGGGATAGAAGATGGATTGGTTGAAAGCTTGGAAATTTTGACTCTCCAAACTTGGGAAGATGAGATATGATGGGTGGATACAGAAGTGTGAATGGAATTAGGACCAACTTCTTGATATACTTTGTACATCGCTTGAGAAACCTTCTTTTGATTTTGTAGACATCTTTGATGGATACTTTTCCCTTTTTTATTTTTCCCCATAGTTTCTTTGACTGATGGAGTTTGATAGGGATAATCTTTCTTTGTATTCTTTGGTATCCACTTGTATTTGATTTGTCCATTATGCTTCCTTGCTTCTTCTGCTTTGATAATGTTCTTTGTGCTTTGATTCAAATCTTTCTTTTGATGTTGGTCCCAAATCGTGGATGGGGTGATGGGTGGATGGGGATCCATGATGTGGTTGGTTGTAGTATTGACATTAGTTTCATCATAAAGACTCTTCGTGCTCCCTATGTTGACATTTACACTAGATAAAGTTGCCCCCAATATGGTCGTAGTGGCACCTTCGTTCCTTGATTCTACTTGTTTCAAGAGTTCCTGTTTAGAATGCATTCTCTGATAAATGACCACTGCAGATGATATTAATTTAATTTGTTTCCCTGCCGACTCTGGAATATCATGTTCTATCAGACCTATTTCCTTGAGTGGATAATGTTGGATATCTTCATACATGATGTCCTTAGTCTAAATTTGGGATATATCTGATCCTGATGTTGACAACTCAGTTTGACTGAAGGAATCAATAACTTGCTCTTTTTGTGTAATAATGTCAAGAGTAAAGGAATCTTGTTTTGAATGAAGATCATCTATGTGTCCATCCAAAGAAATCATCTCATGGGTAGATGGAGTGTGTGCTATGTGGATGTGATCATCATGTATAGATATGAGAGTGTCCATTACATCATTGTAGTATCTTGGAGATACAAATTCTTGATCTTGAATGATTTCAGAATTGCTTTCAACATGATTTGGATCAAGTTCTTGACATGGGTCAATTTCAAAGGATGGATTACTTACAAAGGGTTCTTGGATATCTTCATTAAGCATAAGAAGTGGCTCAATATCCTCTTGATCTTTGAGTGAATTTGGATCAAGTGTTGAGTTGAATATTCCTTCAATATCAGCAATCATGAGGTCAAAGGATGTCAATATGTCTTGGAAAGGACCATTGCTAGACTTTGGAATAAATTTTTGAGATATGTCCTCTAACTTATTAGGTGATGTAGAGACATTTTCAACATGATCATTGGTCGATGGATTGTTGATTACAGGATCAAATAATGTTAACACTCCTTGAAATGGATCATTGTAGGATATTGTTGAAGGATTCTTGTCATGATCAAAAAGTGACTCTTGATGTATGTTGATTTGATCTTTGGATGAGGTAGAAATATCTTCCATGTGTTCATTGATGGATAGGTCTTGATTATGTGATCGTTGACTTAGATCGATACATGGAGTCGTTAACATTTTCTTGGGATTTTGAACAACATTTATTTGTTGGGCTTGGTATTGAGCTTGAGCTTGTGCTTACACTTGAGCCTAGGCTTTTGCTTGTTGGGCTTGTAGTGTGGCTTGGGCAACTTGAGCAGCTTGTGCAGCTTGTTGAGTAGTTAGTTGTGTAGCTTGTTGGTTTTGGTTTTGTTGGAGTGCTTTCTGATAAGCGGCTTGCAATGCAATTTTGTATTGGTTTGATGTGTTTGGTTTGGGTGGTGGTGGTGGTGGAGGTGGTTTTGGAATAGTGCTTGTTGTGGTGATAAGAGGTGTCATCGTATTGATGATTTGTATTTGAGTGGTGGATGGTGTAATTGATGTGATTGGTCCTTGAGAGACCATGTTTTGAGATATTACGGGGGTGGTTGATGATATTGTGATTGCTTGTGCATTTGTCATCTGTTGTTGCGATGTCGACAACAAGTTCTGAAAGTTTGGCGTGATGTTTTGATTGATGTTTGGGATGTTGGTTTGATTGATACTTGGTAAAGGGGGAAGCCCTAAGCCAAGGATTGGTGTGGGTGATGATGGCAATGGTGTTTTGGAATCGTGTTGGATGTAGTGATAAGTTGTTGAGATATGTTTGGAGTGATCGTGAGGGTTTGAGATATGATTGGTGTGATAGGGGTGGTTGGAGTGATTGAGGTGATAGGAATGGTCAGAATGACTGAGGTGATAGATCCTTGGGAGACCATATTTTGGTTTGTTAGGATTGATGTTGTCATTTGATTAGATACCATCTGTTGGTGTGATATCGATGGTATATTCAAAGGATTTGATGTGATGGCTTGATTGGTGTTAGGTGGATTGACTTGGATGGAGTGATTGGTGCTAGGTAAAGGGGGAAGCCCTAAACCAAGGAATGATGTTGATATGGGTAATGGTGGTGGAGATGTCTCTTGGCGCAATGAGTCAACTATTTTGGTAAGTGTAGCAATTTGATCTTGACTCCCTTAATATAGTTGATTTGGTTTTTATTCAAGCAAATTTGGGATGCATACTTGTGGTTTTTGAATGGGATCATGGAAAAATTGATTTTGGACAATGTTCTAATTTGGGATGATGTTTAGATTTGGCATGATAGGTTGAAATTGAACATTGCTGGTGTTGGGAATCACATTGTCTTGATTTAGGTAACTTTGATTTTACATGGTGTTACGTTGACTTGGATTAATACATGGAGTTGTTAACATCTTGTTTGGACTTTGAACAATATTTGTATGATTCACAAACATATTTATCCCAAAGTTTTCCAAGTGTGGATTCATGTTTGGTAATATTGTACTTGGTATATTCACTTTTGGCATGTATGGATTTGGTGGGATAATGTTGTTTTGTTGAAAAATCATGCATTGAGTATTTGGTTCCAATGTTGGACTTGGATTTAAATCTACCATCGAAAAAAGGTGTTCCAAGATTTAGATTGGGTAGACTCACATTTTTTGTACCACTGAGGTTTGTAGGAGATAATGATCTCATGTATGGATTGTATAAATGTGAGTTTTGAAAATCAATTGGCATTGTAAGGCTTTGATAGTTTGGTTGACTTGGATTACCCATGATGTATGGATCAAGTTTATATTTCATGTTCCTCTTGTGTTTTGTCCTTGTTGTAAAAGTAACCTCTAAGGTTCTTAGGACTAATGACAAGATGAAGGATGAAAGGGGTAAATGATATGAGTGTTGAGCGTTTAGGGAATTTGGATCAATGCTAGACTTAGGGTTTGATTTTGATTGTTTGAGTTGGATAATGATATGAGTGTTGAACGTGTTCAAAGGGGTGCTAATTTAACTAGAGGTATGAGAAAGGATGCATTCCCATACTCCTAACTAAACAAGGTGATTTTGATTTTGATGATTTACCCAATTCTAGAATGATGTTTCCAAAACTCTAAAGTTGCTTGGGGGATGGGATGATAAATGTTTGAAATGGATGAAGTGTTTGATTTTGATCATAAATGACCCTAAGATGGACTTGTTTACGAGGCCAAGGTTTTGAAGAAAATGATTTTCCCTTCAAACCAAAAGATCAACGTTTGCTCAAAAGACCATAAGACAAAATATACACAAGCACATGTGTGGGGTTCAATTGATTTCATCTTGATTAGTGAATTACTTTAACCACAAACACTTCTTTGATTAGGTTTTCCAAACTAGATGTCCAATGTCTTAATTTCTTCGAATCCCACAAAGTATGTTATGTGGAAATTTGATGAATCCAAGGCAAGGGTTACCTATTGTTGATCTTTAGTAGGAAAATTGAGATGTAAGTTCAAGTGTTTAGAAACATCTAAGGATGTGAATCCCAAGGGCAAGCAATAACACATGAATTTGGTCAATTGTATTTTCCTCCTAAAGGGTTTGGAATTTTGATGATAATGTTAAGTGTTTGTTTCCAAATGTTTTCGAACAAGCAAAGTTTTTTGACTCATAAGCAATATAACATCTTAGCTCAATTGATACATTTTTCTTGGTGGGCTTTCCTCATGCCCCTTTGTAGTAGAAGAGATGATTTTACATGCAACCAAGGAAAGAGTATAAAGGTATGTTAAGAATGAAGTCTTAACTTCTATATTTTAACCAAGATTGGACATGGCAAGTAACTTCTTGGAATCTAAGTTCCAATGCACCACTTTGATAAACTTTTTGGATGGACTGGTTGGCTACTACAAACAAGGTTCTTAATGATGGGACATCGGGGACATGGCACCTTGCGAGCATCCAACAAGCCACTAAAGGCTTTAATCAATCCTACTAGGGGCTCTTATACTTTTTATGGTAGTACCCCATTCTGAAAGACACTATACAACTAAGACCTACATAACATGAGGACTTGACAATTTAGTCTTATCCATTTATATACCGGCCTAAATGAAAAATTGGTTGGAGTCACCTTCGAGTTCTCCTTTCGGATGTGTCTCTTAGGCAAACCCTCTAAAGGTAAACAATAGCGAGCAAGCACATTCGTAGTTCGATCGACCTTCGTTTAGAAACAAAGGGATAACACACACGATATACCTAACTCACACTCGCAAGCTTTGTTCAATTTTAGTTCCCAAAACGAAGTGTGGAGGTGATTACTTTATCTCAACCTAAGATCACAAAAAAGGCCTTTTGGTTCTCAAGATTTCTGTAAAGCACAAGAGAAGCGCATACGTCCTTTTTTGATAATGTTAGTTTATGTAAGAAATCACAAAAATAAAGTTGCACATGTTCATTTTATCCTTTCAAAGCAATTGTGAGTTCATTTTAAAAGCACCCAAGGAATTGTGAGATTTGATTGTTCAATTGTTAACCTTAAACAAAATATAGTAAATTGGCCTAAGGTTCTTTTTAATCCCTTTGTCTTGTTCTTTTTAGAGCCCAAATTAAAATCTATTGAGTCCTAAAAGCTTGAAGGGGTAAAATCCTTAGAAGTGGGATTACAATTGCTCCCCAAAGTGTTCAAAAACACTTGATACAATGATGTGATAATGATTTTTTCTTTGACTTCCATGCTCCATGATCCTTTAAAACCTACAATACAAGCTCCAAATGTCATATGACATCAAGAAAAAAAGAAGATATGAAGGTTAGATAAATGATTAAGCATAAAAACCCTAAAATTTAGACCAAGTTTCATTGTGATTTGACATTAAGTAAAAATTTGAAAATTTAAACTCTATAAAAGTTAATAATAACCTAAACCATTGGATATCTTATGAAATTCTACCCCATTTCAAAAAAAAATCTTTGAAAAAGAACAAAAAATGACCAAGATATGACCATTTTAAGTTTGCATGAAAAAGCAAGAAAATCAAGTGGTTTTGTTTGTGATGGCGGCTCTGTTTGATTTTGTAGTGGTGCTATATGGCAACGCTGGAGATTCAACAGTATAGTTTGAAGTTTTGAGCGGTGCAGTTTCTTTCTAGAGCGGTTCTATATAGCCCCGTTGGACTGTGAGCGGTTCTATATGGCCCTATTGGACTGTGAGCGACGATGTTTCCTATAAACACATAAGAACACCAAAAGAGCACAAAACTTTCTCAAAAAATATGATTAGAATGTGAGATTTCCCTCCTTCAAGGGCCAAAATGTCGAACCCTAATCCAAATACCTGCAAAACACAATGAACAAACACATTAGAAGATCATATGCAAGTAAGAACAAGGATTCCTCAAGAAATTCATTTGAATAGCAAAAGAGATAGAAAATGAAATGAAGAACACAATAAAATTTGAAAGCATATCAAAATCACATTCTAAAGCAAGCAAACTCCTAATCTCTTGAGGGAATTGGTACCAATTTGATGTGAAAATTGGCCTTTTCCCAACTCCAATGGTGTGATAAAGATGTTTGATGAAGGATGAATGCTTGTGGTGATGACTTAAATGGAGCTCCATGTTGAAAATCTGCAAAAAACCTAACTATGCTTGGTTGAAATTGATGATAGATTGCTATGAATTTGAGTATAGTATGTTTACTCAAATTATCGATAGATCAAATGAAAGATGAGCTCTTCATTTATAGATAAGATTGATTAGAGAAGAGGCAAAAGGGATGAATGTGGGACTAATCTTCAAAAAATGAGAAGAAGCCACATGTCATCATGTGAATGGATGAGGAATGAGCACATTTTGAAGAATATGCAAAGAGGGGGGAGATTCAAATTCAAAATATGGCTTGTTGGAGGGAGGAGAAAGAGTCTTAAATGCCAAGTGGGGGACATGTAAGAAACAATGTAAGAGGAGTTAATGCCATGTAAGAGGACAAGATATGTGGGAGAGAAAATTCAAATTTGAAGAATATTCCATCTTGATGCCCTATTTGAATGAAATAGAAGAATTTAATAAATCAAATAAATTGATTTATTGTGCAAGTGGGAAAAGCTACAGGATGTGACATGCAATTAGATTAAGCTAATCAAGTTTTGATCAATTTAAGAGGAGATTAGGTGATTTTACTAATTGATTTAGATTTGTGGGTTGAAATAAATCAAAAGAGATGAAAAATGATTAAGACCTAGTTAAATAAATATTTTGATTTATTTAACCAAAGGGGGCGATGATTGATTAAATTAGATAATTTTTTGATTTATTTAATTTAATTATATTAACTTTAGAGATTTAATCAAATAATATGGATTATTTAATTAAATAAAGATAGGAAGATGAAATTACCTAGCTAATTACACAGAGACAATGATCTAATTAAATCGAGGGATTTATTTAATTAAAAGGAGAATTATGATGACTTTAATAAAATAAGGGTATTTGATTAAATGGTTAGACAAAGGGATAATTTAGGATGAAACGATGTTAGTAGATCAGGATCAAGTGTGCAATATCAATTTGTATATTTTCTGTCTACAAAACCCTAATTTTAATTAAATAATAACCCTAATTGAACCCTAACCTTGATTGGATATTACTTCCCTAATCAAACCCTAATTATAATCCTTATTGATCCCTAACCCTAATTGAAGCCTTACACTATCCCTAACCATAATTGAACCCTTATTGAACCCTAACCCTTATTAAACTCTATCCCTTAACATAAACCCTAATTGAACCCTAACCTTAATTGAACAATAATCCTTACCCTAATAGAGTTCCCTAATGCTAACCCTAATCCTAACCCTAATAGTACCTTAACACTAATCCTAATAGTAACCATAACTAAACCATATGTCTAATTAAACTATAACTTTAATTGAACCTTAACACTAACCCTAACCCTAATTGAACCTTCATCGAACCCTAATTGAATGCTAACCCTAACCCTAAACTATAATTGAACACTAACCTTTACCCTAATTGAATTGTAACCCCAACCTTAACCCTAGTTGAACCCTAACCATGACCCTAATTAAACCTTAAAACTAACCCTAACCCTAATTGAATACTAATCCTAAGCTTAATTTATATTTAACTATAATTATAAATTTATTGTATTTTTGTTTTAATTTTATGTATAAATAAATAATAAGATATAATTATATCTTATTATTTAATATTTAATATTTAACTATAATTATAATTTTATCTTATTATAAATAATTTGATGTTAGCCTTCATGGTAGATCAAGAAATTTTGAAGTATGATATTTGAAATAAGATAAAATTTGATAACCATGAAGTATGATATTTGAAATAAGATAAAATTTGATAACCATTATTTATATATTTCACATCTACTTAAGCATGATTACCTTTAAAATTATATCTTATTTATGTGAAATAATTTAATGTACATATCTTTTATCATATATTTAAATGTTAAACTACAATACATTTCACTTTTTAGATTATCATCATTTGATCATTCTAATTAAAATTTGATATAATGTGTAAGTTTTATGGAATTTATGTTAGATTTTCTCTTCTTAATTTATGATTTCTTTGACAATATTAAATGACAACTAAAAATTATTTTAAAAGATAGATTCCTAAATTGATATGTTAGTACTTTCTATATACTTGATCATCATATTTGTGAATTTTAACATAAAATTATACCTTTTATTTATTTAGTGAGAACTTTTTTTAATATATTAAAGAAACATGTTCCATCAGAATGGTTTGATAGTGGGAATCTCAACATTATACATACATAGTTGATTGGCCATATTTCAAAATGTGTAAGAATGATATGAACATCCATCAAAATATAATGAGATAAATTGTGATATATTTGAAATGATATACATTTTGAGATCTCAAACAATTAAATAATAATAAGAAGAAATAATCACCAAATTTGAATGTGGACAAACATGATATTCGACATGAATATGTTACTCTAGGTTTCAAATAGGTTATATGGGTTTCAAATAGGCCATTTTAGTAAAACAATAAGTGTTTTGAAAGCTCCTTTAACTAAGCAGGTTTCTTGATGAATGCTTTGAAAAAATGCCTTGTTCTTTTCTAGATATTTTATTAAGGCAACAAATGAGTGTTTAATAGTTTATTAAGGCAACAAATGAGTGTTTAATAGTTTATTAAGGCAACATTGAGTTCTCAAAGTTGGGATACTCATCCTTGTATTGATTTAGTAGGAGGTACTAACCCTAAACCTAATTGAAACATAACCATAAGTTAACCCTAACCCTAATAGCAACCCAAATATTAATCTTCTAACCTTGATTGAACCCTAACCTTAACCCTAAAAGAACCCTAGCTCTAATAGTAACCCTAATCGAATCTTAATTAAATTGTCACCTTAACCTAGTCAAACCTTGATTCTAGCCCTAATTCTAACACTAATTGAACTATATTCCTAACCCTTGGTCTAATTGAACCTTAACCCTAATTGACTAGTAATTGAAGCCTTGCCCTAATTAAACCATAATCCTAACCCTAACCCTAATTGAACCATGATTGAATCCTAACCATATTTGAACCACAAACGTAACCCTAAACTCTAATTAAATTATAACTCTAATTGAACTTTAACCCTAACACTAACCCTTATCCTAACCCTAATTGAATCATAACCTTAACACTGACCCTAATTGAACCCTAACCGTAACCTTGACCCTTATTAAACCTAACCCAAATTCAACCCTAATAGAACCCTAGCTATAACCCTAACTGAACACTAATTGTAATTAGACTCTAACCTTAATTCTAATTAAGCACTAACCCTAATTTAACGCTAGCCCTAACACTAATTGAACTTTAACCCTAAATCTAAACCCCAATTAAATCCTAATCCTAATTGAATAGTAACCCCATAGCATTTTTCCATTACATTTTTCCCCTACCTTAATTTGTGTGTGAACTATCATGAGAATGCATGACAAAGTAAAATCAAGTAGCTAATGTGAAAGTAAATATAGTCACACTCATAAAAAAGGATATGTCCATGTCACTTCTTAGAACATGCTCCATTGGAAAGGAGTGTCTTGCCTTGGAAACCTACAAAATAGAAAGAGAATTCAATGAGTAACATCGTATAGGAAACAAAAAATAAGAATATGATGGATCCATATAATTAAAATAAAAAAACATAGTTAAGGGTTGAGAGATACAAAAGTGGGACAAGGATACCACCAAAGACAACAAACCAATAGATGCAACCTTGGGGAAACAAAAGTGATGTGGTATCATTTTAAATGGCCTTTGATCATGTGGTAGTCACTACAACCATGCTTAAGAAATAAATGTATGTGACCTCATATGTCCTCCCCCTCTAATTAATTACATCTAGAGGATACATTTTTAAGTTGGAGTAAAGTAAAGGAGATATAAAAATTAATATAGTCATGAAAATAAAAATTAATATAGTCATGAAAATTGCAATGATCATTTAGCAATATAAAATAGCATCATGTGATAACATGAAAAGATACTAATGATACACTCATTAAAGCACATGTATCGATAAACAAGATAACCCAAATGTTGCCCCAAACTAAGGTAGTGGAGAAAATTATTGTGATCAATAGATAAAGTATCTTGTTAGCACAAAGATGTGTTAGATATCATCTTGGCAAACTTGTTATTAAAAATGATTATCATTATAAAAGATAACATAAGATTTCAATCATATAATTAGAAACTCAGTAGTCATGGATCACCCTATAATCATCATAGAATAGTATCTTGTGAGTAAAACAATGTGATCAAGAATAGAAATCATAAGATATAAAATCATATGGAAGTATATCATCTAAATAGTAGAATAGTGGCCAATATCATAAAGAATATGACCCCAAATGGAAGTCACTGTCTAAATAATGTAATGTGTATATCAATATGTAGAGCATGCAAGCTTCCAATCTCAACGAATGATATGGGAAGGATCATCATCCTCCCAATTGTGGTTTGTATCCAATTTCAATTAATTAATTTCACCATGATATGATATCACTTTTTATAAATGTTAATGTTCTTTCTTGATGTGTTGAAAAATATTTAAGATTCATGAATATAATCTAATCACCTTTTTTAAATTTTTGGGAGAGTTGTGTATGTGATTGTGTAAGACTGGGTTCTAATCTCCAAAGAGTTGGCCACCTATCAGAGAAGAAGCATGTCACTGCTATAGATAAGTAATTTTTTTTTTTATATTATTGTTATTTGTTTTCTTACATGAGTTAGATTACAAATAGTGTAAATGTTCTTGCAAGTCAATTATTAGGTATTAGTAGCATCGTGTCAATTTTCTGTTAAAATTTAAAAGGAACCTTAGAAGTTAGAAAGTTCTTAAGAAGATAAAAAAATATTTGATATCATTAGTATAGATTGATTTTAATAGAATAGATATGTTATTTCATTGATTTTGTAGCTAACAAATGTGTGATGTTACTTTTAAATTTTAAAAAGTTCTCTCTATGAACAAATAGTTAACTTAAATATCATTTTAGCATAAGAATATCTCTATTCCATTATTAATATTTTATTATATCAAACAATTTATTTTCAAAGAATTAGTTGGCTAGGTTAAGTATGATTATGAATTTTACTAATATAAGATATTAACCTACCTATTGCATATAGCCTCTAGACACTACCTAGGTTGACAAGATGATAATATGTTAAAGTACAAGGTTGGCAATAGTTAACCAACAACAAGGTGTTTGAATACCTTAGTGAGTCTATAATTCACACACTCATCATAGTGTTAGACTCACATGACCATACCTTCTCTAACTAGGAGAACCTCTACCCAATATAGACACTAAATTTGCATAAACTTACACCAAGATTACATGAAGCGAAGAGGTTCATGAATTTTGCTTGTCTAACAAGATTTTCTGAAAAATTTAATATCTTTCTATTCTAAATTATGTGTCATGCAAGAGGCTCATCTAGATAGTGCATTCCACCAAAACAACTAAACACATCAACATTACCAAGACACCAATAGTACTTTAAAAAAATCTCTACTAGCCTCACATATGCATGAGAATTGAGCACCACATCAAGTCTAACATTCCTTGCAGTGTTTCCAATATTGCAAATAAGAAGCTCAAACTCTACATCACTATTACATTTATTTGAAACATGATCCAAAGGAAGGACCTTCTTTAGGAAAGCAAACTCAAAAGGACAGGGTTCTTACACCAGCTTCATTTGATGCACCTAAGTGCTCCACTCTAGAACCTAAGAATTGAACTCTTGAGGCTTGTTCCAACACACTTTGGGACAATGTAAACTTCATGGAAGACTTGTCTTGGGGCTTGAATGGTCATGACAACTTCTTTGTGGAGACTCGACAATGCAACAATTCATGGGCTTACAAGATTTTTGTTGTCCAAACTAGGAAAGGCAAGAATAATGACCTAAAGCCAAATCAATAAACACTGCTTCAAACCCTCAACCACTAACTTGGAGGCCTTCCTACAATATTTCAAAGGTTTTTCCATCAGGTATTCACTACCAAGACTCATTCAAAGCACCAACTTGCTTGGATACTAGCACCTTGCTTATGACTACAAAAATAGTCCTCTTGGGACAATCATAAAATGACTTGTATTAACCCTTCAAAAATGCTCAAAACCCCAAGGTATAGGTCTGCAAGAACTCTCCACATATTCCCAACACCTTCACCAATCACAAAGAACCCAAACGACTCCTTATTTCATTCAAACTTGCCTTCACTGCTGCTATAGGGTTGGATACAATCAAAAATCAATTTTTTTTGTCAAAGAGATCTCCTTCACACGTGAAAATAATGTTCTCCAATCTTGCAGGGATTTAGATGGTACCAAGACAAAAATTTCCACCAATTTTCAGCATTTTCCCACAATGGAATCTCGAGTTATGGTATTTTTTCAATGTCTAGAAACCCTAGGCAGGGTTTGGGACTGTTTTCACCAAAATGGCAATAACTTTTGCAAATCATAACAAAAATTGACCAAACCAATTGCAAATGAAAGGTATCTCATTCCTCATCTTCTCTAGACAGTATCCCATCCGTACAAGCAAGTATGTACAAAATGAAGAAATAGGTCTGCAACATTAGAAATGCATAGAAAAATCTTGCTTTCATTCACCAAAAACTACAAAATCAATTCTTCCACTCTCTATTTGACTCTTGAGGGTACATAAATACATTTAAGACTAATTCTAACTGATTAGTAATGTTTCTTGCTTTGCGTGTAACATTTTCTTTCTTTTTTTCCACTTGGACAAAGTTGCATGACAACATTTAGCAACATTTGACAATTTTAACACTTTTTCCAAATGACCCCCTTAACACTCAAAAAATGGATCAATCATGATCCCACATGGTCATAAATGACCTCATTAGACTCCAAACAACCTAAGACTCAAAAATAACAAAATATTCCTAATGATGCCTAATGAGGCCCTGATGCCCCTAGACACCACCTAGGTTGACAAGATGATAATATGTTAAAGTACAAGGTTGGCAACAGTTAACCAACAACAAGGTATTTGAATAACTTAGTGAGTCTACAATTCACACATTCATCATAGTGTTAGACTCACATGACCATAACTTCTCTAACTAGGAGAACCTCTACCCAATATAGACACTAACTTTGCATAGAATTACACCAAGAAATTACATGAAGCGAAGAGGTTCATGAATTTTGCTTGTTTAACAAGATTTTTTGCAAACTTTAAAATCTTTTTGTTCTAAATGATGTGTCATGCAAGAGCCTCATCTAGACAGTGCATTCCACCAAAACAACTAAACACATCAACATTACCAAGACACCAATAGTACTTTAAAAAAACCTCTACTAGCCTCACATAGGCATGAGCATTGAGCACCACATCAAGTCTAACATTCCTTGCAGTGTTTCCAATCTTGCAAATAAGAAGCTCAAACTCTACATCACTCTTAAACATTTATTTGAAACAACCTCAGGAGTCCATTGGTATGAATTTCTTAAGCAAACTACATACAATTGATTTATAGTGTCATTGAAAATGGTGGAGCAAGCATAAAAAAGCCAAATCAAACCATTTTGATATAGAAAAATATAAAACTATATTATTGAATTCTCATTAGGATAATTTTGTTATTACATTGTTTTGTCTTATAAACCCTTGCTTTCTTGTAATTTCTCTATGAGAAACTATTCTCGTTGACTAACTATTAACTAATAATCTAGTTTATTTATTTATTAAACTATAAACTAATAAAATACGATGTAATTAAACTAACATTCCCCCCTTATTACATCAATTCGAAGAAAGGGTGGAGCACTGCAAGGACTGAACATAACAACCCTTCTGAAGACTTTGATGAAGCATCTTCACCAACTCTCCTTGCTCACCCTAGAAACACCAAACTAAACACATCAATGGATCTCCTAACTGTCAAACCTACAAAATACCTGTGAATTGAGGCATACTCCATTATCCATGAGTATGCCACTCCTCTTGTGAATTGAGATAAACTCCATTATTCACAAGAAAATACACCAACCAACTATGAATCAAGACTCACTCAATTATCCATAATAACACAACCACCAACCAATTGTGAATCGAGACAAACTATATTATCCACAGTAACACTCCATCTATGGATCGATACTTGCTCAATTATCCACAAGTACACACTTGCAAAACTACATGGATCAAGACAAATTCAATTATCCATAAGTACCACTCACCAAATTTGTAAATCAAGACAAACTCAATTATTTACAAATTAAAACAAAAATGTCATCCCCCCTTGCTCCATGAAGGGGCTCAAGATGAAATTGATGTTGCTTCTCATGTAGTGTATCATCTCTTAGCAAAAGCTAACTCGAGGTGATAAAAGTACCTCTTGTCTTTGATGCCTCCAACCTCCAATAAAAGGTGCACTTAGTTTTTAAGCTTGGTGGGTTATGTGCCTTTTGTATTCTCCATTATCTTCAACATCCACTTCATAACCTTGTTTAACTTTTCTCTTTTCATGTATTGTGCAGTATTTGGCATCAAATAAAATGTAGTTTGAGACACCATGTGCAACCAAATAGTAAGAGTTTAATGGTTTTGTTTCTTTGAGGATTACACACAAAACAAAATAAAAGCCATATGTAAACATTGGATTCAATCAAAATTGCATTCTTCTATAGTATAGATATAACCTTATCTTTTCTATTTGCATAGATCCAAACTTCATAATTTAATACTAACCTTCAAATTGAATATTATAAAAATATTTGAATTCATGTTTAATCAAATCCACAATAGATAAAATGTGACCAAAGCTCAGAAGTGGCATGGATCTTCAGCAAATTCATATAGTAGTGCAATAATGTTGAAACTCCTACGCTCCAACAAACTATTGCTTAGCATCATGCCATCATTTTCTTCAAACTACTCACTAACTATTCAGAATACTTCGAACCATTTCTGGGTTATGTTCCTCTCTTCACCAGATTTCCAGAATAGTTTGAATTTTTAAATTTTGTTAAAAAATGACAAAATTATCGTAATTTTGTGACTGCAATCTGCAACTTTAAAAAGCACCTTTGTACTATATTTAGACACCTTTTTGTTACACACCAAATGCAAAAAATGAATATGAAATGCCCCTTTTGATCTTCACATGCCTTTCTTATTACAGTTACAATCCTATATCAACACCTAAAACAAACTTCAATGGAACAACAAAAAAAAAAAAAATTGTGGTGATTTTATTATTTGTAGATAAGTTGAGTTAATTAGAAATTTGAATAAAAGGCAATAACCACCTTCATTTATATTTCATCTGCCAAAATATAGAGACCGTTACAATGGGAAAATTAAAATCACCAAATTTCTTTTTTCTCTCTATACCTGTGCTATAGGAATACAAATGACTATGCTCATATGCCACTGCAAACTGTATGTTTCGAACAAATTCAAGCAGAAATAAATGAGATTGGAAATATGAATTTAACGCCTTGTTTACCTTAACTTGTAGATTTTTAAAAACCGCCCAATACAACTCAAGGCATGGAAGAATAGAGCATATCTTGTTCCTTCACAATTGTCCATGCAGCATAAACATATATTTGCTTTTCTTCTCCCTGCGCAGTCTTACAATGCATCTTTAATCATATAAAAGCTTCTGGCAATGCTTTTATTTCATCCTCCAACGCCTTAGGAATTTTCACACGCCTTGTCTACACTACCACCAAACTCACATTTCAAACTTCAAACTACTGTGAATGATTGAATAGGCGCAAAAATTAAGGTGGTGTTATTTGATATTCTCCATGACCGGCATATGCTCTGATACCATATTGATAATGGTGGAGCAAGAAACCAGATCAAATTATTTTGATACAACAAAATATAAAACTATATTATTGAATTGAATAATTTTTCAACCAACAAGTGTGATGTTGGGTTCATTGCGGTTAAAATATTCTCTTAGAGGCAATCATGATCAAATGTAAGAAAAGACTTATCATACCAAACACCATGTGAAAGTTTTCTTCACTTATGTTTTGGGTACATTTTTATTGTGGTCCACAATTTATTAGTCATTTCTGCAAAAATATGTGGACCATGTTAGATACATAACATCAATCTACAATCTTCTATTCATAAACAAATGGTCAAATAGGGTGTTTAAATACACTCTCATGCATCTACTATACATCTAAAATAGTGTGAATTTGTGCACATGGGATGGCAATATCATATACATCCAACATTCTTACAACAAATCTTTTCATATTTTTATATGGCATAGTCCATTCCAAACACGTACTACATTCCAACTAGTGGCACCCCTTGATATATCCTACTATGCATCATCCATATTAGAGTTATGCACATAGGCACAAGAAGTTGACTAAGCACAATTTTTTTTATTACTTTCAAAATATGTACTATAAAGTTCAATTGATGCTCATAAGCAAAAAATAGAAGTACAAAGAACACCACAATGTGCATTGCACACCTCACACGTTTCAAGTTGGTGACAAAGTTTGGTTGTATCTTCAAAAGGAATCCTTCAAGGGTTTGCATTGGAAGACGAAGCATCCACAATGTGGTCCTTAAACCATTCTACATGAAACTTGTAGAACATGCGTTCTCAATCTCCCACAGAACTTGGGCCTACTCCTCAAGCAATACTTTCCTATGGAATTAGACCCAACACATTAATATCCAACAACCAGGGTTGACATTATTGACACCACTACCACATGGACTTGTCTCAACACCTATTGGTTAATTTGGCTATTCAAAATTGACTACTGTACAAATCAAGTTAAGTGGTACACTTTTTAGCAAGTGAGTGTGTGGTTTAGCGGACTTGTTGTCAATATATCAAGGATCATCACTCCTCAAGGGAGGAAAAATGATCTAAGAATAGCCTCACACACCAACTTAATTGATGATCTCAATATTAATTAGTGTGCATAGCATAATCGTTGTGCATCTACACACAACTATGTGCACAAGCTTCATGTGTAATTTACTTGTTATCAACAAGGATTGCACCCTAGCTAAGCGTAGACTCAACTAATCTTGTTGAAACATTGGACTATCTTCAGGTTGTGGGTACCCTACAGTGAAGATAAATCTTTAGATTATGGGATGATTCCCCTTTTGATTTTCTAAAGAAACTAATGATTATGCAGGAAAAGAGATAGAAGGGTTTTAAAATGAATGGAAAAAAACTGAACTTGAAAGGATGGTGATGCACCTATATGAGTATAAAAAAGCAATTTGATTCACAAGTACCCCTCAATATATCTATTTTGCACAACCTAATTTGAACAACTAAAACATATAAGTGGTTCACACAAAGGCTTGACAAATTTATCTTCTTTGAAAGAAAAGCAATGTTTTCACAACTAGAAAGATAAAAACTGATCTTATGCACAATGTATGACCTATGAAATTGAATTGAAAATGTATACATAAACTTATGAATGAGACAAAATAAATAGAGGTTTTAGATTTAAACACAATAAATTTCTTTCAAATCATACACAAAACATGACACCTGAAATTTGGAAGGAAAATACTTGATCTTTTATTGAAAGGTGAAAGGAATCCCTCTGCAAAACTGAAATACAATGCTAAAAAAACTATTGAATCAATACTCTGAAAAACTGACCTACAAGGCTTTTTTGCCTCTCTGCAATGAACATGAGAGTAGAAAGTAAGAATTGAGAGAAAACCCAAGTCTTGTCTCCTATTTACAAAAAGAGTCTCCAAGTACCAAGAGGTGGCACTTGCAGTTAACTACATCTAAAAATATCTCCAAGAATCTCTCCCACGAGCAAAATGAAAAGCCCCAAAAAGAGGGGTCAAAACTAATGTAACTTGAGCAATAATAGGCTCAAACTCATTGTCACAATCAGTTTGACCAAAGTTGAACTCAAAACCACATGAGATAACTGAAAATTAGGACCAAACACTCCAGTTTAACTCCTCTCCTCTGATTTTGCATGATTTGGAACTGGGGTGAACAATCTAAATAATTATTAAAGCAATCGGTTAAAGATTACTTTAATTTATGTTATGGTTTTTCCTTTATTTTGCATCTTTATGACATTAATCAAACCAATTTATAATTTGGTTGCTCTAACAATGTCTACATTCTCATTTCATTTTAATTCATGCAAAATTATGCAAGAATTAAGGGGACGACCTTGTGTTTGATTTTGCATACAATTTTGCAAAAAATCACAAAGGATAACCTAACACATTTCAAGGTATTAGTTTTGCATAAAAAGGTTTAAACCAAAGGAAAAAATGCCTCCTAAATGAAGTCGACCACTTTAGGGTAAAAGAAACCCTAATAACAAAACCTGCGACCACTTTACACCTCATTTCATTTGTAACTTTGAACTTTCGCTTTAATGGACGTTTTTGGAACTTTTGTCGACTCCTTTCAGACACATGTTGGGCTATGTGGTATGTTCTGTTTTCTACTTTTTGAATGATACATTTCTCTCAAAAATTGTGAAGGAAAATCTATACTTCTATTCATTTGTCACAAAGAATGATAGAAGAGCTTATTCACTCTACATTTTCACTTTGCACTTTGAAATTTTTGTAAGAAAAGATAAAAAATTTGTATCTCCTTCGAAACTTCTGGAAGTGTTGACTATATTGGTTTTATCTTGGAGGCCATGAATCCTATAAGATGTTTCCCTATTCTCTAGAAATAAAAGATGAGAAAACCCTCTATGACTTGCTCTCAACCTTTGAGAACATTTACAGACTTTATTATAGCTTTCATTTTTTATGCTTTTGACTGGCAGATTCATTTGAAAAACCTAACCTGCTCCATGTTTGTTGGCAAGAAAACATACCAACTGTCAATAAGTAATTCCATCCTCCAAATGATCTTCATATTCAAAGTCATGGTTACAACTTTAAATATACATGAAGCAAAGAAAATAGTTTATCAAGAGGTACATAATGCCCTTCAATAAGGAGTGATCTGGTGACATAATCTAATAAGCTATTCAAGTTACCGTTTCTCTTTTGTCTTTCATTTATACCACAAGAAACCTATTATCTTTCCTCCCTTAGTACCTATTTGGTACCACACTTAAACCGTCATTTGAATGATCATTATCCCACATTCCCTGCTCAATATGAATTTTCTTTGCTACTGGATAACTAATGGAAGCAAAATTCACATCTCTTGAGAACAACCAAGGTATCATCCTCCCAACTTTGAAGGTACATATCCCTATCCATGAGATGATTGTCTTTTACTAAATTTGAAGTGGATGCCATTTATTAGTCACCTATAATCAAGCTGAGAATGACTCCCGAACTCTTGTAGTTCAATATTATGTTGAGCAGCAGCAAACTATGCTTCAAAACTGAGCTTCTCATCTAAGAATGTGAGCCTCTAATTTTTTTTCCCTATGGTCGCTTTTAAAAATGAGACTTTTGCTTGAGAAGTTCTTTCAACAGAAGTATCATCTATCGATTGCAATATTTAATGCTCTACCACAATAGCACAAAGGCTATCATGGGCCACACTTCTCTCATTCCTACCATTTTGACATAAGAAAATTCAGATTGTATCTCAATAACCTTCCATTGGCTCAATAATATTGCTAATGATTAACCGTCACTCCAACAAAGTATAATTATTGCCCCTATCTTGTATAGTCATCTACAATATCTTCCCTTTTTATTGAACCTTGAAATAATAGTGTTTAAGAGTTAACTGTTCCTTCAAAACCCATAGTGCATTTGGCCTTCAAGGTCTTCCTTTGTCACATTACATTTTATACAATCAAAGAATATTGACTGTCATTAATTTTGTTCCCTAATTAATGCAACCTTTGTCTCAAGACAACCCTAATACCATCATGACATTGCCATTAGCATTATCATGTTCGGTATATCCCTGCCAATCATTGTGAATGGCATTTGGAATACTTTTATGGTCTAAAAGGATTTAAGAAACTTCACTGCCACTGTCTTCATCACTATCATGCTTAGCTTATTGTATATGCCTTCACCGTTTCATGTTATGATGATTGCCATGACATGGAGCCACCTTCATAGTCATTTGATTTACCTTAAATCATTTGGTCACCATGCATGGTTTGTATTTCATCAATCTTCATTGAGGAATCTAAGGATTGATTTAGTTGTGAAGGTCAAGCTATAGGCTGTTGCTCTCAACCTACCACAACAGACTTATCTGATAGTGATTAGTGTTATTGTGAGGTGGTAAAGGGTGAAACCTTATTCACTACCTTGGATGCAATAGAGATATAAGTATGCTTGATATTCACTCTCGTCTTTTGAAAATCTCTAACTACTATCTCAAATGCATTGTTTCCTCATTCATGGTTGAGGATCACCGTCTTTATGTATCTTCCATGATCTTTGTGACTTTATGAGCCAATGATAAACTCACTTTAACTCTACTCCACTGTCCAATCATAACACGGTTGCCTTCTCCTATTGGGTAACAATTGAACAAATATTTTGTCATTTATGATAGTGAAGTCAGCCAACTCACCATTATAGGTGATGAGATATATGCTCAAAGTTGATAAATGTAATGCTTTTACACTCTTATCCCTCTCAAAACAAGAGGGTAGCATGTTCAGCTCAACCCTTGTAGGAGCCCATTTTACTCCACATGCTATGATATTAAATAAAAATATTGTAGCAATGAAAATTTCACCTATACCTACACAGTGAACAAACATGTTAGATAAAAAAAATTGAAGCTTAGTGCTCATAAAAATTGAAGCTTAGTGCTCATGTGATGACTTGAATTTTTGGCTCTCTTGTATACATGTGATAAATGCCCATCTGATTTAATGCATCATAGATGTAGGTTATATTTATGTTGATGAAATATATGATGAGAGTTTGTATCCTGAGCTCTAACCACATCATTTCCATCATCCGTAGGTACATTTGAAGATCAACAACAAGAGGAGCTAAAGATAAAGAAAATCAACACAAGGATCTGTCATTCAGGCAATGACGGATCCAACCTCTTTTCCTATGTTTTTCCATTTATTTATCTTTAGATGTATAGATTTCATTTATGTTGTATTAGATCAGTCATTCCCACGGCTTGTGTGGGACATTTGAGCATATTTCTTTGTAAAGTAAATAAAGACAACAATACTATGCAAATTTGTGTAATTTTCTGTTGTAAAGAACATTTGCATAATAAAACTAAACTTCATTTGAAAGCATCTTTTGTGCAATGACAAAAATTTAGTAGAAACTTGTATGTACCTTTTTCCTTTTAGCTGCAAATGCTTACTCCAACTCTACCTAATTGAGTTGTAAGCAAAAATTAGGTAACAATACCACACTAGTACTTACACCCATAATGAGGCTCTACAAATAGTTACACATGCTTGTGCCAATTTAAACCATGTGTGTGTGACACATGGAGCATCAACATCCTCATGTTATGGTATAAAATGTGTATAACACCTAGAAGCCTTTATGAAATAAGGCATGGAATGCACTTGACATCATACAAATTTGACACACGGTGGTGTTTGTACCATGTAATACCACAATATCAATCGCCCCATACAATTTTGGCAATTGGTGGCATCTATCCATAGTACCACTTTCCATACAAAATGGATATTTTACAACATCAACATGAAGCCTAACTTATAGCCTACTCATACTATTGTGTATAAATGCCCATTTTGTACATCTTGCATCTAGGTAGAGAGGAATCTATAGATTCACATCTAAACCCTATATGAATGTCATGTTTCCTTTCTAAATAGAAGTGACATATATGTCTAAATCTTTTCACATCTCAAATGCATCTTTTGTATGTATATTTATTTTCCATTACTTATTCTATGATATTGTTGAATTACTAACTAATTTGTAGATTCATTCATTGATTTTCCTAGGAATCAAATCAAATTTTCTTGACGCCCTTGACTAAATCATAGGATACTACTAATTGAGGATATAGATGATTTGAAACAACCACATGTGCCTCATGCTTAGGTCCACTTGAGTAAAATGTACATTCTCATTAGTATCTATTTTAACTAGACCAAGCATTTCTATTTTCCCTTTTTGGTCAAGTTGAAGTAGCATGTTGGTTTCTTCTAGGTTGGAAATGAGAACTCGATGAGGATGAGATAGATGAGGTACATTTTGATTTGGACCACCTTATCCATGGTTAGAAAAGGATTTTAATAGATCCTTGAGCTAAAATTATGTAGAGAAATGAGCCCCTAATTATTTGGTGTAGGATAATCTTGTGATTGGAGAAACATATCCATAAAAAGACATTTATAATCATTTGGTAACTATCAAATGAATTTTTATATTCTCAGTGAGTTTGAGTTTCATGACCCCTATTCTTATAGAATGCACATAAATTTATAAGATCACAATCCCATGGCCTAGATGATAAGTGTAAGCATGAGAATTCAAAATAATGAAGTAAAAAGAATATTATAAATCCTATTATAAAAGAAATGGGCACCTTTTATTCACTTTTGAGAAGAATATTTGCTCATGTTTATGGATGTGTTTTCTCAAATGATCACACAATATCTTTACAACACATACCTTTGATATAATGAATAATAGATGATCAAAATTTTCACAAATGAGATAGAATTTCAAAGATTTGTCAATTCATGAAAGGAGAGGTAGATTTTTAGGTTTTTTATGAAGAAATAAATGATTGTAATTAATTCACCTAATTTAGAACTTAAGTTTTCTTAAATTCTTTTTTTCCTTAAAATTGCTTGCATGACTTTTGCTTTATTTGATTTAAGAATGTGCAAGCATAGATCAAGAAATTAACGACTTGTATGACATGATGAGTGGAAGAGTTTGATTTTTTTAGAATAATTCAATTATGAAATGATGAGAGATAACTAATTAACAATTTATACAATTAACCAATTATATGTGCATGGAGTTAATTATGGAGTGAGGAGAGGATAACTAATAAATTATATGTGCGTCAATTTAGCTAGGAATTAATTAATTAATTAATTATGAGCCAATGTTAGTGGGTTAAAATAGAATTAATTAAATAATTAGCATATATTTAATTAAGAATTAACTAACTAATTAATGGTAATTAATTAGCTAATATAATATTATGGGATACATGGTGCAATTAATTGATTAATTAAATTAGCAACATGGTGATGTTAGAGTTAATTAACTAGGATAAGTTAATATGTAGAACAATGATAAAAGGTGGCATAATTAGGGTGGCAAAATCTAGGTTCCTACATTTTCCCCTCTTTGAAAGGGTGTTGTGACTAAAAGAAGTAGTGGATATTCAAATAAAATAGAAGATGAAGACAAATAATGGGCATGAAGAAGAATACCAATAATGTATATAGAAGGATGTCCCAAGTGGCATGATGGTAAGGGAGATGCCTCTTTGAGAGAGCATGTAGGTATGAAAGATACAAATGGGTGATTTAAATGAGATGGGTACTAAATGGATAGTTAATTTATAAATGAATGGGGTAAAAGTGAAGGGGATGGGTAGGAAGGGGTAAGAAGAAAGGTTAGATTAAAATAAATGTGAAAGAAAGAAAATGGGTAAGGGTATTAATGTGATGATGAACACTATGAATCTTGCACTAAATTCTAAATATTTGAGCAACTTGATTTATTATAGCATATAACAATATGCACCATGATATCGAGGGAAAAATTGTGATCATATTTTCATAATATTTTCCAAGGAGAATATAAAAATTCTAGAAAAATAGTAAACACACAAGTAATCAAGTAGATATGAGCCAAAACAGAAACAAGATTTTCCCTAGGTCAAGCTAAAAAGTAAATATTGATCGAAGATAGATTAATAATAGTGTTATTGATTTATTTTCAATATAACTCAAGAACAATATAAGAATTAGGAACGATATATCTCAAAATGATGTAATGATTTCTTTTTTAATAACTGTAGCAAGGGTGGAAAGAAAACCTAAGGATTTCTCTTATATGTGTGGTGGACTACTTGGCTAGATTTGTTGGGATTTTTTTGCTTTGTTTTGAGATGGAGTGTGCTAAGATTTAAATGAGTTACTTATAAATTTTGTATTCTACTAGATGATATCGTTGTACATCAGATTGAATTTGTATTTCTTAGGATTATGATTATTTATTTTAACCAACAATAAGGGTAAATAAATTTTATGACAAGGATGAAGGGTGGATTGGATAGAATAGTTGAAGGATTATAGATAGTGGATGGAATAGCTAAAGGGTTTATTGACAAAGGTATTTAGGATGTGATATCCAATGACTACATCACATAGGAATACCATGCCACATTCTACATGTGTCATTCATAATGATCAATTGAAATGTTTCTTAACATCGAGATGTGCTTGAACTACTTGTTATAAAACTTGCTTCATTACCTTTTATATTATACCAAAATGTAAATTATGATAGAATCCTAAAGTACTCATTGAATATTTGATATATCAAAATATTTCCAAAGCATGCTTCAACACTATTTCCTTATCCTTATGAAGGTAAAAAAGGGTGATAGAGGATGGGTATTGTTGATGTGCCAAGTTGACACACAACATGCAGGTAAGATGTAACACCTCACCTCTCCTGAAAAAGACAATAAGTTTATCAAACTAATCATCTCCCAAGGTCTTTGATGTTGGTTCACAACATTACTGTTTCACAAAAGTGGTCAATATGGCTATAATGTGCAAGGGGCCTACTGGTAAGAGGAATACAAACTAAAATCTGTATCTTAATCTAAAATTTGGGGGTTTTAAAGAAACATAAAAAGATAGATCAAAGCTTTAAAACAACGAATTATGAATGTTAACTTATTCACATCCAGGCATGCATACATATAATGAGTGTTATACTAACCTATCAAAACCATGCTATGATGCAATCCATAGTACAAACTATGTTATCACATACATTGATAGTGCATAATGCCATTGCTTCAACCATTCACGACAACTTTATTTAGAAATCCCATAACACATACACTCATTAATCAAAATAGCAGATCAATAGACATAAATGAACCCACATTCATTGAGAACTCAATGGAACAATTTGAAATCTAGATTCTTCTATTGATATTCACCAAATAAGAACCATTTATGCTCAACAAAATCCACTGGCATATAGATTACCATTGTCATTGACATCATCACTAAAACTATTAAACATGAACTGAAATTGCATAACTTAAAGTAAACTGTATTAAAGGTATCTTGCATGAAATATGAAAAATTAGAAACTAAACACTATCAAATCTTTTCTAAGGTGGCCAATCTAACTTCAATTAGCTGACCTTTACAATGTCATCCTTAAATTCCTTTTATAGTCTTTGAACTCAATAAATAGATAAGGCCTAAGAACTAGAAAGTAGGGGATCCATGACTTGAGGAAGGAAATCCAAAACGAGGATAAGCACTGCTCCATTTTCTTCTGCCTTTGAATAGAAACTCATCTTCATCCAAAGTTCACCAAAGAAGGAGAATAAACCTGCAAGAAATCTGGAATTTGGAATTATCCTTTGACCGCTTAAGGGGAGGGAGATTGGTTGCATTGTTGACCAAGTTTTTAGGAACCAACTGTAAAGAGACTACACCAACTCAGTCTTTGCATCAAGTTCCTGTACATATTCATCGTAGGCACTAAACACTTGTTGGATCATATTTGTATTTGGACCATCAAGCCAGTTGTTCTCAAATTTAACTCTTTTCACCTCTGCAATAGCTATTTCATAAATATCTTTCATTTTCCTTAATTCTCTCCTAGCCGCCATCACTTCTCCTCTAACATCAATAAGCTTATCTAAGAGCAAGCCATCATCATCATCTCCCCCCACATCATTTCTTGAAACCTATTATTCCATTTCTCCTTCAAATTATCAAGGGATAGGTTGTTTTCTATATGCATGTCCACATTAGCAATGATGGCAATTGCTGCCTCCACTTTATCAACTTGCTCATTTAAGTCTTTCCCCACTTGTTGAATAAGATCCTTATGCTAATAAAGGGAAGAAGATTTATACCTTAATATATTCTGAGTTTTCTCCAAAAACTCTTCATTACCTTCCTCCAATATTGACTGCTCAATTAGTATTTGATTTGAAAGCTTGGCAATCTCCTTCAACTTTTGCAAATGCCCCCTACCTTCTTCTTCTTCACTTACTAGGGCAGTAGTATAAGCATTCACTTATTCAATCAATTGCATCACTTTCTTATGGATCTTGAAACCCTCAAGAAGTGTTTCATCCACCTCTTTAATCAATTGCTCAATCCACTTGTCAAGCATGCTAGCTTTTTCCCTCATCTATATTAAGTCATCTGCTTCCTTCTTGCTTAACAATACTAGAGCATTCAGAGCTACAACCTGTTGGTTATCAGTAGTAGAGACATCTTTGAGGAATTTATGCAATTGGTCCAATTGAACTTTAAGTTCATCTTTCTTTTTCTTGTCCTTTATCATCCTTGATTTGGTGGATGATACCACTATATCAATTAAGTTCATTTGGTGATTTCTTGTTGGCCTCCCCAAATTCACAAATCCCAATTGGTATTCAACCAATTGCATATCTTGTCTATCTTTCTCTACCAAGGGAATGGCACATTCAACAACCATCTCACCAACATCCGTCAGAGCCTTTTTATTTGGCATTTCTTGCTCAATTTTCTTCATCATATTGTCCCAATCCAATGGTTGGGGTTGCACTATTGGCCTTTTTTCTAAATCTAACTTCAGCCATGTTGGAGCAACAGGTGGAGTCACTAGTTGTGTACAAGATGAAGTAGCAGGGGAGAGAGATTTCCATACCACTGTTTTGGATTGTGACTCAACCTCTTGTTGTTTCTCCCTCTCCGCCTTCTTCTTTTCATCTTGTAGCTTCTTAACTTCTAACTCCTTTAACTTCTCATCCTCAAGTCTCTTTTCTTCTAACATTTCTTGTTGTTGCTTCTTCAAGTGCTCTATCTTATCATATAAATCCTTAGCTTCTCTATCACCCTCAGCTACTTCTTTATCCTCCTTTTCCTTCTGCAAGGGTGCTTCTTCAATTTTCTTTTTCTATGCTTCCTTAATCATCTTAAATTTAGCCTCCAAGGCTTCTCTTTCCCTTTTCTATCGAGCCTTTTCTTCCTTCAATTCATGAATTTTCTGGATCAAAGCAAGCTTATCATTTTTTGCCTTCATCTTTATCTCTTGCTCTTTCTGCTACAACAATAAGTCTTCTTTCTCCTTTTGAATCCTCGCCAACTCCTTAGTCTTGGCCCTAGCAGCATCCTCTTCTTGTTGCTTGATGGCAGCTTCAGCTTGTTGTTTAGCAGCAACAACTTCTGCTAATGCTTTTGTCCTCGACAGCTTTTGTGGTTTCTTCAAACAATTTATATTGGTCCTCAAGGGTGAGGACATGCTCACTGCCTACTTCTTCCATTTCTTTATCATCAACCTGAGCCTCCTTATCTGACCGAGTAGCTTTTGAATCCGTATCCACATCATGGATCTCTATCTCAGCTTCCTTACCTTTTGACAACTCGGGCTCCTTTGATGCAATTGCAATTGGCACTTCCCCAACAGTTTGTTGAGGTGTAGGGACTAGTGTAGATGCCTCCCTTGCAGAAATGGTTGGTGCAACCGACTGAGATGTACCCTTCCCCTCAACACTAGTGACAAATTCCCCTTCATGTGTAGCAACAATCTCTCCTTCAAGGTCTTCCAATCCTTCTTGGGCAAGTAATGTAGGATTTGGTTCTTCACCGGAAGCAAGAGGAAGAAATTCTAGTTGCTCTTTTGGGGTTGGCTTCCTCTTACTCCTTTGATACTGAGTAGTCTTCTTCTTCTTGGAGGTTTGAGTTGCAGGTTCCTTGGATCTCACCATTACCCATTGAATACTCCTATCTAGAATTGGCCTAGCAATTTGTTTAATGTCGATTGTCTCCTCTTCATCCCAGTTTATAGGATCCAAGTTCTTTGTCCCAATGTTTTCAGCTTCATAGGTTGGATCCAAGGTTACTCCATCATCTACCAAGGTATCAAGAATATCTTCTTTAACACCAAACTCATCCATCAAGAGAAGTGGCAGTCTCATAATTCTTCTTCCTTAGATCATAATCATCTTGGAGATCTGCCCAAAAGTCTTCAAGAATGTTGAAATGCTTATCAAAGACAGTGGGAAGTAGATCCTGCATCTTATGCTTTGGATCAAAGTGTTTTCTAGCAGTATATAGCCCCAAATTTAAGTGAACCAACTCATCACTTATTACTTTGGCTGCCACACCATGTGCACAACTATAATCACCTAATTTCAATACAAATTTGTGGCATCTTGCTTTGTGCTTATTAGAAAATCTGAAATTCACCCCTAAAGCTTGATAAATAAACTCCATAAGAACAATCTTGTTGCTACAACACCTGGGCAATAAGTGAGGGTTCCCATCAAATCCATATAACCTGAAATAAGTGAACTTGGGGTATTGAATATACCAGCTTCCCCATTCAAAAATTAAGCTTATGGCATCTCAGGTCAATCTGAACCTTGCATCCCTAGTCAATTGATTGATAACAACATAAAGAAAAGCATCATTAACCCTCTTGAAGTGTAGCTCTGAAGTTTGTAAGGTGAGTTGATCATAATGATCCCAAACTCTTTTCTGATTGTCAGCTTCTCCTAAGACCCCAACTTTATTCAAACTAGGAAAGATGCCTCTCCTAGCTGCTAAAGAAACTACATAAGAGGTCATGAATAATGTTTTAGTCTCCCTCACTTTAATCATTTGATGGCGTAGGGCCTCTGATATGATCATGGACCAATCAAATTGTTGATTGCCATCCAAGATAGTGTAAATAAAAGGGAACATCCACTCTTTGAAACAAGTGGCATCTCTTTTCCCAAAGACCCTTGAGAGCAACAAGATTATTTAACTAATTTCATGAGCAAAATCTGACCTCTTGGGTTGATCAGAAAGTTTAAGTAAGGAATTCTTCTTAGTCCTCATCCACTTCTTATTTATGTGAGATCTATTATCTTCTTTCTTCTGATTATATGCCACCAATTCCTTTGATCCATTTAGGTATCTTGGATTTCTAGGTGTAGGCATGTTGAAAGTAAACTATATCATTTGGGGGAGTTAAATCAATTATTACATTCCCCTGTGCATCCATGCATTGTCTGGTAGCTTGGTTGTATGCATCTGCTATGGTTAAAATTAGTTATGGACACTACACTAATATGGGGAAAACAACCACATGTGCTAAACGGGATTTCCTAATCCTCAATGTTCTTCCAGTAACTTGCTCTGCATGAATTTCATCCCACATATCTTGGAAATTAAATTGTCCCAGGTTAGTATCGGTGATATCTTGCAGGTCTGAATCCACCTTGCTTGCAGTGGGTGTTGGACCTCCATGCTTGTACCTCAATGTATAAGGTAGATTCTCAAGTTTGATCTTCTTTGGTTTTCCTCCTTGCCTAGAGCTCTCCGCCGGTTGGCTCCTTTGGGAAGCAACATTTGAGGTTCCTGACATCTTCTATTCATGCAAAACAATGCAATATTAGATCCCTAGAAGCATGAAAGTCATCATACTTTACCCTTCATACCTTTCTTTTTCCTTATACTTAACCAAAATTTACTCTTATCGGAGGCGAAACCAAAGAAGAGTCAGGAATAAACTTACTTTTAACACCAGTGGGACAAGAATCGGGAACCAAACCAACTCAGAACTGGAGTCAAGATGGGGCAGAACATCAGACTAATCAACAATTTCAAACTCACATCCCATCTTGGCTCTGCTTCCGCCAAAGAACAAATACAAAACCAAAGCTATCACCAACTTGTTAGTATGACAAAAAGACTAGAGCCAGAGGCGGGAAAGAAACCAAACCCGAAACCAAACAATAGTTCCAAGTTAGGCCTACATTCTGAACCCAGCTCTGACGAAGAGCAAAGAGATCACAACATTTAATCAACAATCGGGGGTGGAAATATTTCAAGATCCAAACATAAGTAAAGGCAACAACTTCATAAACTAATTCGAACCCGAACCCGGCTCCGGTATTCAAGCACACAAACTAAGCATTTTACGCGAATGCTTAAATAACCTTGAAACCAAGGGCATAGGTCAAGATGACGTCATGATAATTTTGACCTAAGGATTAAATAAGGCTAAAATCAAAATGCCATAAAACATGACACTGTAACGATCAGTCGTACAAAAACCCTAACTTGTATGACACATTTATTGCTAAAAAATTAGGGCACTAAACCCTAGATTTAAACCATGAAATCAACATGAAACTCAACCAAAAGGATTAATAAGAAAATTTAAGACAATTTAAGAGCCCTAAATCCTTCCAAACCTAAACCCTAATTGAAACTAGGGCACGTTGAAAACAAACAGCCACCAAACACAACAACAACAACAAATGACAAAACAACCCAAAATGAGCAACAAAACAAAGAAAAAGAAACAAAACAAAAAAGAACAACAAAGAAACAAGAGAAAAGCAAAGATTCGTAGAGAAAAGTTGAACAAACGCGCAAACAAACAACCTGAAAGGAAACATGAAGGAAAGAGTGAAAACAAAACAAAACCAGAAAGCCTACCTCGAAACGCACCACACAGGTTGAAACCTAATGAAGAATCGACCCCAATACAAGCCCTCAATCCAAATCCACAATTCACACGTGTTCTATAGCTATAAGTCGCAAGAATGCTTATAAACGCAATTGTGAGAAACAATAAACACGATTATGGTTTTAAAAACCTATTTCGCGCATGTAAACATAGTGGCATTTAATGCCTTTAATGCAGTTGGTCGGGCAGAGTCAAAGCAATAAATGCACATTCAACCGATCTCAGGACTCAAGGTAGGGCGGATGCGGATCCGAAACCGAACCAAGACATAGAACTTGGAGAAGTTTCATCTCCTAATTCCATTCCGCCCTTGGTCCCGCAACAAAGGAACAACACGACAAAGGAAAACAGGAAGCAGAGTCAGAACAAAAGCCAAACCCAGAACTTGAAAGCAAGTTCCAAACTTCACCCTCATTCTGATCCCGCTCCCGCAACAAAGAGACTGAAACAAATGACCAAAAAAAAAGTGCAAACGGAATCAAACCAAAGACCGAACTCGGGCAAGACACAACACGAGTGGAACCGGAACAAAACCCGAACCATTAACTTCACTAAGTTCCAGATTCATTTTTTTTCCCCAACTCCGCCTTCAACAACAAACAAAGAAACAAGAGAAAAAAGAAAAACAAAGAAAATACCTTAAGGAAGAAATCAACCCCAAGATCAAACAAAAACATGACAACAAGATAAACGACCAAGAGTGGAACCGAAAGCGGAACGGGAGCCAACCCAGAACTTGAAACAAGTTTCTAAGTTGAGTTTCATCCCACGCTCTGAGCCCACCGGAACAACAAAGAAAAGCCCAAGGAGGAAAAAGAACAACTCCCAAGGCAAAAACACAAAAACCAAAAGTAAACAAAAAACAAGGGGGACCCATTTTAATAAAAAATAAAAAGTGGGGTGGTTATGCAAGGCATAATAGGTATGATGTGATGGATTTGTATGATAGAATGGATAAGTATGATGAGATGAGTAGGTGTGATGGAATGCATGGGTATGATGAAATGTAATTGCGCCCAGGTGTGAAGGAGATGTATACAACAAATTTATGCATGATTTCCAAGAACATGTTTTCATCATGGTACTTGTACAAGGTACCATAAGAATGGTTTTTGGTGGGATTTATAATTGGATAGTTTCTTACTATTGTTTTATACTTTTTATCATTACTTTCTAATAATCTTTAAGACATTACCAAGACCTTTCATACCTTTCATATAGTTTTAAGTAGTTTTAAGCATTTGGAATGGAAACATGTTATGTTAATATGTGTATGTATGATTTATCAATGTCTATAAAGTTTAGTAAGATTTTATGTTTGATTTATGGTTGTTAATAATGAGAATATCTTAGGAAATAAGACTAACATTTATAGCAACGATATATTTCAACCCGTAGCAACGAGCTTCTCAACCCATAGCATAAGGACTGTAGTTTGTTGCAAAGAAGAAGTCAATCGAATGCAACATGACCACTTTCATGAGTCATCTAGTATTACTCTTATCTACCAATAAGACAACTGAGAGAAGAATTCTATTTTCAATAAGATTGAATTATGACAAAATTGTTCTAATGAGCACATTTTTGTTATAAATGGTTAAGTTTTTTGGGAATAGAATCCTTGTTTGATTTCTATACTCATTTTAAGTAATTATTATTTTTGTTTTAAGACTCAGTCCTCTTCCTATTCTTGAGAAAGAGTTGACATTTTTTCCTTGGTTTGTTTTCAGTTCATGAATAATGGGACTCCCTCACATATCCTATATAGTAGGATCCCCTATTGAGAAGGAGATCTAGTAGCAGTAGTAGTAAGAATAGTAGAATATTATGTGTGTTATTGAATAAAAGACTTTCAAATATTTCCTGATAGATTTTGTGTAAAAAAATTATGTGTTGAGAATGCAATAAAAGAATTGATTTGATACTATGTTTTGTTGAGTAAGTGAGTGATTGAAAAAATCCTATGGAAGCAACAACTCAAGCAAGGGCCAGTTGAGGTATTGCTGAACCATTTGAATTCAATTTATTAGATTAGATTATGCATTGTGAATTTCTGTAATAGTTTTAAGTTATGTGAAATTGTGAATGAATGTGTTACAATGCTTGAAGTAGAATCCGTGGATTGATGTTATATTTCATACTCTGAAGGTTAACTAATTTAGGACATATTGCAATTTAATGGTTAATAGTTACAATCTTAAGCATTAGGTACCCAAAAAAGGTAGTTATTTACATATTCCTTTACTCTATTTTGAGATTTAGCAGTTTATTTCAATTTAAAGGTTTCACTGTATTTGCATGTGTTTAATTTCCTATACTCAGTTGATGTAGGATGTCCAAAACCTATGAATGCGTATACTTTTCCAGCACTATCTAAAGTTTTACAATTCCCTGGTTGATGACTTAATGTAACCCTCTTGTGAATGATGAACTTATTAGTTAAGGATCCTTGGGTCTTGTAAGCCGTGTGCATACCTAGTAGTACCGAGTTAATTAGGCATTAGAGATGGCTCCACATTTTTGGCATCGTTGTTAGGGATGGTGCTAAGTTTAGGATTCTTTTGTGTATTTTAAATTCTTTCCAAGCTTTCATAGCAGATCAAACTTTTCTATAGCAAATTAGGGAAAATAGGTATTTAGGAATCAACAACACTATTTACTAACAATATGCAAGAATTTTTGATCTAAAGAGCTAGAAAAATTACATGCAGAGGTAGAGAGATGCTCTGGGAAGATTTCTCTCCTCGATACACAAAGTATTTGAAGACACTGGTGGATAGAGCAAACAAATCGAGGGAATCAACAAAGAAGAATTATCCCTTACAGCTACACCAATTACAAAGGAGACTTCTAGAATACATTTTTCAATATCATGGCCAAAGAATTTGTGGATAACCCAAGATAACATGTGACATTTGAATTCACAATAACAAACCAAGAAAGGGTTGTTGCTCTTAAAAATATACCTCCTTCAACACTATATGTTTTCTATGGACTAGCTACAGAGGATCCAAACACATTTCTCTTTGAATTCGACGTATTATGCTAGAGATATGACTACACTACAGATGCTCACCAACTTAAATTATTCTCAACCACACTAAAGGATGTTGCTTTGTGTTGATTCATGGTATTGAGAAGGAATATTGTTTCCAACTAGGAGACAATGAAGATAAAATTCTTGGAAAAACACCAAGATTATTGCATAGGTATAGATAAAAAGAGGGATGACATATTTTGAATGTCATAGGGAGAAGATGAGCCATTGGAAGATTATGTTGAGAGATTTTAGTTTTGTCTCAAGAAATCTCATCAAAACAAATTCTCCCCTGAATCCTTAAAACTGGTATTTTTAAGGGGAATCCATGAAGATTGTATGGACACTCTAAATATCATAGGATTAGGGGACATCTCTCAAATTCCCTTTGATGAGATTTGTAAAGTGTGTAAAAATTACTCCAAATTAGATAGGACCTCGTCTCTCAAGAAGACATCCACTAGAGTTTCAAGTGTTGAGCTTAGCAATCTTCTATCCAATATGAAGGACATCATTATCTACTTGGATACCCAACTAGATACCCTCCATATCAAGAAGAATTAGGAAGAAACAGAGGAAACTCTCACATAATTTTGTCCACATAATCACCAGAAGAAGATCAATTGTAATTACAAAAATCTAGCTAGCATATCTGAAGACGAGCAAGGGAAGCCAAAGTTTCATGTCTTGGAGGATGAAGAAGGTCAAGTGTTTTACATTGCTTATTGCAATTCATAGAAACCAAAACAAGGTATGCCCCAAGATCCCTTGACCTATAATATGTCATTTCTAGGTAGTAATTTAAATTTCTCAAATTGTAACCCTCAGCCCTAGAATAATGTACAAAATCCACCATTGCCAATGTCCCAAGTATCTAATTGGACTCAACCAAAAAAAAGGGATATGACCACCACAAAATTACCAAGTACCAAACTATAATTCCCAGTGGCCACCCCAACATAACCAATGACCATCATAGTGGCACGAAGGTCAACAATGGAAAAACCAAAACACAAATTATTTGCAACCACAACAACGCTTGTAGCCACAACAACTTGTCATAATGCCAAATCTAGCCATGGTTGCACCATCACCACCAAGATTTTGGAAGAAAGAGGAGATGCCATTGATGCATCTGTTGGCAACATGAGCATGTGGGATGAGCACAAGGTATATACAATTATGCATTGCAGTGTTGTCATTGATGTCAATATTGTATCCTGGTACAAAGAATTTGGTGCAAATCAGTTTGCATGATTTGAGCATATTTTTAGATGATAGTGTAAGAAATTTTGCAAGAAGGTTTGATTTAGTGAAGGAAATAGTTGTGGAAATTAACTAGGTGTCAATTTCAATGATTTTGTGTACAAGGGATCCAATTTTTAGGTCCACATTGGTTCGATGTTAAAGATTTTGCTTTGTGCTTCTAGTATAATTTTTTAAGGACCATGAGGAGGATCATTAACTATAGTTGATTATAAAACTTACACAATAAAGGTTTCACTCTTTGTATTAATATTTCCATGAGAAGCCATTTTCCCCCTCCAATCCCCTCCAATGGGAGGCCAATCTCATCTTGGGTGGATGATCATATAGATCCTTAACTTACTTGTGGTTTTAATCCTTAAACACCACATGTAATTCAAAATCATGTCTTTGCTTGTGGTAGTTGAGGCACATCATAAGGGACCTCTGTTGCATACAATCTCCAACCTTCAAAGATAAAGTGATCAAGGAAGGGAGCTTCTTGTCAATAACACATTTTTTTTCTATTTTAAAACTATTTAAGAATTAGTTTATTTTCTTAAGAGATATTTAATTATATTTTTAGAATCATTTTGTTTACTAAATACATACATTTCAACACATAAAATTTAATTGCTAGTTAAGAATTATTTTAAGTTACATATTTTTTAACACGATATATGTCATTTATATTTAATTTTTTTTTATAAATTTATACTTAAAGACATAAGGCTCCATAATACCACACCTCTCCATACAATTATTTTATTTGTTTGTGTACATTTAATTGAATTAGCCTATATTTTCCTTCACATTGATATAGAAAATTATTGCAACCTCAAAGGGTTTTTTACAAAGGTCTACTACCTAGTTAAGATAAGAAAGAGTCAACACTTTTTTAATATATATTAAATTTAACACTATGTTGGAATTACTCATCTACCAAAAGGTTTCTAATATAAGAATAGGATTGAGGTTGAGAATATCCAAGTCAAAGAAAAAATTAGTAATAATCACAATTTAGCATGTGCAACATTTGGGTACATCAAAAATGAATTAAAGGTGAATTATTAGATCTTTAAGCAAATGACATGTTGCATGAAAATAGCTCCTAATGGACACATCCCATCTTTGGATTGTTGGCATGAAATGGCTGATCAAAAATCAATCTCTCTTTCCCTTTATATCTGTATATCTCTCTCCACCCCTCTTTCTCTCTCTTTCATTTTATATCTCTTATCTCTTATCTCTCTTTATCTGTCCTCCCCCTCTCTCCATCTTCCTTTAGCTCTCTCTCCTACGTATCTTCACCCCTACCCCCCCCTCCTCTATCTATATGTCTTTCTTTCTCTTGGTCACTTATCTCTCCCACCTTTTCTCTCTCCATTTCTCCATTCCTCTCTAATTCCTTTTCCCTCTCACTCATTGTGTTTGTCTTTGTCCTTGATTATCTCTATATCTCTTTGTCTCTATCTCCCAATCTTAAGCAAATAAAATCACTCACGATTATATCCCTCGATGCTTTTTTTTAGATAGATGTATTTAAAATATCTTAAATATTAATATATATTTTATAAAATTGTTGTAATAATTCTTTGCACTTTGAAATTGAGGGGGGAATGATCCACTGAGCTTATTGATCTTCGGAACCAATGACAACAGTAAGCTTACCTCACCAAAGTCAGATGGTATCTTTCCCTCCAAATTATTATTTCCCAAATTTAACACTTAAGCACTGAACAATTTGTTAGGCTTGGGGGAATGATTCCATTCAAATTGTTATGTGCCAAATTTAAATCATTATATTTAATCACTTTTTACAACCTTTTTCCTCCTCCCCCATTTGATTTACAGTTATGCTCTTATCAGACTTCAAAATATAGGTTCAGTTGCAACCTTCAAAAATCTTTGAGTTTTTATATTTTTTGGGAATCTGTACGTGGCCGAATCATTATTTTTTGTGTTCTATTTCATTCTAAAACAATTCTGTTGTTATCTGTTAAATGAAAGCATTGGTTCTGCGGAAATTTGTCTCACTGGGAAAATCAACTTTCAGGCAGCTGAAACATTTCTCACCCCCACAACATTAAAAATTGTGGACATACCTATCTGTGCATTTCAAGCCTGTGATAAAACCTCAAGTACAAGGCTTGGTTGATAGTGAAATCCATGAATAACAGCCGGCTTGCATTCTCCGCCTCAACTATCACTTATCATGGCTATGGAGAAAGTTGAGGGGGACCATTTTACAATTACACTACATGTCCATGAGGCCTCTTGGTTCTCTCTGTATTATGGAGGTCCTCGGTGGGTCCCAAACAGAAGGTAAGGAAACCGTAGCCAACATAACCAGTTTTTGAGGATGTTTGAAGGTTTGAAATGCTGCCAGCGCAGCATCGCCTTCAAACAATTGTCAAAAGATCAACTTGAAAAGATTTGGGTTTGTAATTAAATTTAAGACAGGTGGTTTACATTTGACTATTTAAGGCTTTGACATCCTTCCTGCAGAAGCAACTTATAAACTGAAGAGGCAAATTTCTTAGCACGATTTAGAAAGAGTTTGTAGGATGTTGAATAATCATTTGCAATTAATCAACTATTATATCTAATTTGACATAAAATATGTATTTTTATAGTTTTTTTGTTTTTTTGGTGAACTCCATTAAAATAGTGAGGAACTGTTGCCAATCAATGTTCAACTATGCCGGCTGGGTAATTTCTATGCGTGGCAAAACCAAACCTGCCACTCATACAAAATGGTGACCGATTAAGGATGAAAAGCCATGAAGAGAATTACATCTCCTATATTTGTCTTAGTCTATGCTGTCTTCTCTGCAACTGATTCTAAACTTGCTGCTTACAACTCAAATATACCTCTAAAGTCTAAACAAATACTATCGCCCATTCTGTATTGAACTATAGATTTATAGACACCTATAACATATTATTTTAAACTAATTTCATCATAGATAACTAATATGTAAGTTGGTTACAGGTATTGGCTCCCCTCTCAATAGGATTTGCAATATTCCTGGTTCATTTGACAACCATTCCAATTACTGCTAGATGCATCAACCCTGCCAGGAGTTTTGGAGCGCTCTAGTTTATAATCATCACAAATCCAAGAGCGCATAAGATGAAGAAGCTTCCATTATTATGATTTTTTGTCTTTTAATTTTTGTTTATAATATTGCTTGAAATGATGGGTTATTTTGCAGCGGATATTCTAGTTGGGTCCATTCATTGGAGCTGTAGCTCAGCTGTGTTCCACAAGGCAATACCACTTTAATGCAAGCAGGACAAGTCTATGGTTAAACATAGAAGTTGTTCCTAGATGCACCAGTGGAAATATTCTTATTTCATCTTTGTTGGGTACTTTTAGTTTTCATAGAGACATTATGGTTTTATATGAGCAAAGTTATAGATGCAAGAATGTTCAATCATAAATTGTTGTTTTATATATATATATATTTGGTGTTTTTCATAATTTAATATGAGAACCAGTAAGGCTTGATCATGATTGATCTTGGTTATAGTATTTGTGTACTTCTTTTCATTTTCAATAACATGCTGCATGATAATATAATCTTTGATGTCCTTGAGAGAAGCATAATGCTACATCATTTCAACATAAGTAGTACAAAAAAAAATCTCTTCTATTTTCAAGAGCACAAAAGTATTTTGATACCTAAAAGTTAAATTTACTCATTGCCATAATCTTTTTCTGGAAAAGGTTCATAAAAAGATCAAACAATATCACTTGTTTAACATATTGAAGAAATTTTAAAACAAGATCAGTAGAGAAGATGGTTGTACAAATCAAAACTATCATTCCTATATTTAAACTCATATGATGGAAAAAATAGCTTAAAAAATACCTCACATTTAATTTATCTATTTTGTTACATACATGGAATAAAATGTTTCATTTTATCTATAAAAATGGACAAATTTAATAGTGAGGATGTGTAATATACAGTATAATGTTTATATATATTTTTAATGAAAAATGTTTTTTTAACATTTTATAAATCAAAAATTAAAAATATATATATAAAGGTTTATAATAAAACATAGTTAATTGGAAAGCACATTTTAAATGTTCACAATGTATTATAATCAGAATTATTAAAGTATGAAGATATGTTACTAAATCAGAAAAAGGAAGGGGTAGATTATTCTAAAGACAAAGAACAACCCAAAAAAGGATCACTTGAGGGAGGATCTAGAACAACCTAGCCACCTTGAACATCCTACATAACAAGAGGAATGGGCACTCCCCATCCAGGTGACAAAGGCCAATAGCTCAACTTAATTCCATCATGGGCTGAAGATGCCCATCTATTTGTCCTATGCACTTCATGAATAAATAAATTTGAAAATATACTTTTGTCTATTTCTTGAGCTTTTATTGAATTCAATTTTCACTAATAGTAGGTTGCAAAGAGTGCAGTAAGATCAAATAAAATTCTTTATTAACCTAATGCTACTTCTAAATTTATTAGAATTCCATATAAATTACAATTGACATAACTGAAATCATTTTAACTCAAAACAGAAAAATAAGAAAAAAATTCACATACGTAAAAGAAGTTCAAATAAATAAGAATACTCCGCATATTTATTCCAAAGCAGGTGTCTACTTTTAAGGCAAAAGACTACAGTTGACTTAGCCTAGAATACAATAATAATGAAAACCAGATTTAGAGATGGAATGCCTTTGTTATGGTCCTGTAATCTGTAAAACATAAACGAGTACAAAACAATATTTAGAATAACAGTCTTCAAAGTCTGTAAATTAAGTATATACTTGTTTTGACTCACTTGCATAGAAAAAGCAATCTTTTCATAGCGTCAAATTGCGGATCCATGGGAATAAAAACTTCAGGATCGAATCAACTCCATGGAAATATCTCACTCTCCACTTCATTCTTAATACTAGAAAAGACACCACCCCTGCAAAACCCACTCCATATGACAATCCCATTCCAATCTCATACCACAGAGTTTCCTCGCTTTTATCTTCTTCATTGGCAGAAGTAGAAATAGGAGGAGGCGCAGGAACAAATTGTGGCCAAGAACAATTCTTTGGAAGCGGACAACCCCATAGATTTGGATTTCCCCGATATGATGATTCTCCAAATGTTAACATGTGTCCTCCTTGGGGTATACTGCCTGAAAGGTGGTTGTTGGACAAGTTTAAGAATCCCAAGAAGTCCAAGGATTGAAGCTCCTGAAGAATATGTCCAGATAACTGATTTGAAGAGAGATCTAAAGCTTCCAATGAGCTCATTTGTCCAAAACTATTTGGAATGGAACCATTGAGATTGTTGATGGAAAGATTGAGGAACATCAAGCCCTTCAAACTTCCAAAATCAGAAGGAATTTCCCCTTTCAGTTGATTGTCTGAGAGGTCTATGGATGTCATGATGGAAAATATATATGTGTAGTGCTTGTCTACCCCTTTGGAATTCATATCTAATCCATCATGATACATGTCTCCCACTGGTTTATTATTGAGCAGGTCATAATCTAGAGCAGCTGGCCATATTTGACCCATGATGGATCCATGTCCTCTTTCTGTGACTATTGCTTGCAAATTTAAAATGCTCTTTGGTATTGAACCTGACAGGCGGTTTGAGGACAGGTCCAAAATTTGAAGATGCTCTAGCTGCCCAATTTCTGCTGGAATGCTACGTCCAAACTTATTCTGCCTCATCACTAGCACTTGCAACTTTGACAGCTTTCCGATTGACTTGGGAATCCGCCCTTTCAATGAGTTTTGCCCAATATCCAAAAAAAACAATTCTTTGCATTTTGAGATTGAGGGAGGGAATGACCCACTGAGCTTATTGTTCTTCAGGACCAATGACCGCAGTAGGCTCATCTCACCAAACTCAGATGGTATCTTTCCCTCCAAATTATTATTTCCTAAATTCAACACTTGAAGCACTGAATAATTTGCTAGGCTTGGGGGAATGATTCCATTTAAATTGTTATGTGCCAAATTTAACATTTGTAGGTCAGGACTGAGCTGCAGGCTTGGAGGAATATTTCCGGTCAGCAAATTGTCATTGAGCAACAATATTAACACATCAGAAGGCCACACAGATGGTATGTGTCCGGAAAATGCATTGCTAGACATATCCATGATAATCATTTGCCTCCAAGCTGAACTATCTACTAATAGGTGTCCTTTCAGATGATTTTCTGTGAGATTGATGAAGCGAAGATTCATATCCAGTAGCCATGTGGGAATTTCCCCTTGAAGATTGTTGGCAGCCAATTTTAAATCAGAAAGTGAGAATTGAGTTGAAATCCACAGCGGAATCTGGCTATCCATCTCACATGATCTCAAATATAAGGTCTCTAACTGGAACGAAGGGATCCAAGTTGTGCTGATGTTTAATACACAATTTGACAACTCCAGATAGTTTAGTTTGCCAAGGTTGTGAAAGAAATCCTCTCGAATCAGCTGATGGCCGCTGAGAGAGAGGGAAAGCCACTCAATGGAAGATGGAAGTGCTGAAGAAGGAATGTCCTGGTTGAATGCATTACCATATGCACTGAGACTAGTAAGGGCAGCGAGACGAGAAAAGGAAGTTGGAAGAGTTCCATTAAATCGGTTGTAGGATAAATCCAGTGTTATCAGAGAAGATATATTACCCAAGGAATCTGGAACTTGTCCAGATAATTTGTTGTTATAAAAATTAAAATCACTAAGGGAAGACATCTTGCCTAGAGAATGTGGAATAATACCACTCAAGAGATTGTTACCCAGATAGAGGGTACGCAAAGAAGACAAACTAGATAGAGAACAGGGAATGGTTCCAGTGAGTTGATTCCCGTTAAGCCAGAGATCAACAAGAGAAGAAAGATTTCCCAGACACAATGGTAAGCTTCCATTCAGTTGGTTGTCATCAAGATCAATATTAGTAAGGCTGGTAATCATACAAATGGTACTAAGGGTGGTTTCTCCTTCCAAATTATTTTTCGCTAATCTCAGGATAGCAAGAGAAGACATGTTTGTAAAAGAAAATGGAATGCTCCCACTCAATTTATTCCAACCTAAATTCAGTTCTGTAAGATAAGATAGTTTTCCAAAGCAGGAAGGAATGGTACCTGTTAGTTCATTGGCAGACATGTCGATGCTCGTAACCAAATGCAGGTTGCACAAGCCATCGGATATGACACTTCCTACAACATAGGATGTTTGAACCATCACAACATGACTGGTGTTGGGATGACAGGATATGCCCTCCCATACACAACAATCTGTTCCTTTTATCCACGAACTCAGTCCATCAAAGTAAGAGACGTTTAAGCCGGCTTTTAAGTGAAGAAGAGCATCGGCTTCCCCCTCATAACATCTAGTATTCTGCATTCCCTGCCACAAACTGACAAAAAACACTCCAATAATGATAAGCTTAAAAACGAAGGCCATGGTCACTGAGATTGTCTGAAACGTAAGTGATTATGGAGCCAACTAAATAGAGGTGTTGACGCTGGCCAAGAAAGAGTATGCTGCAGAATATGTGAACCACGCATTGCCGCGTGCCATACATCTTTTAATGGAACGAAGTACACCGTTTTAAATTTACCATTTAATACTCCTGTGATAAGAACTCACATTAATGGTAATAAATGGGATACAGAGACTCTATCTCATATCTCCTCTTTAAATTTAGACACGTTAATAAATGGCACACCAACCTCCAAGCAACTAGTTCTCAATTATATTAACGCTAAACATTTCTTTCCAATTCTATCTTATAAATAGAATAAGGAAAAAAAAGGTAAATAGAGCAAGAGATTACTTTCAAATCAATTTCGATTTCAAAATTTTATTATGTTTTGAATTATTTCAATTTTGTTAGTGAATTTGTAGATATTATGATTATGACAATTTAGAATTTTTTTTCTTGAGTATGAAATCTTGTGTGAGAAAGTTGTGCATGTATAAGAAACTAACAATCTTGATCTACATAGGAATGATATTGAGGCAGATGAATCATCATCAATCTAAGAAGTGGTTGATTGAATGATGTTCTAAACCTAGGTGGTGTTTGGACAAAGCATAATTTTATCTAGGTAAATAATGTTTTGCTACACCATCCTTCTATTAAATGAAGTAAAGAGATTATTAATGAGATCTACATTAATTAAATCTTCTTGAAGATTTGAGATTTGATAAGCAATTAGTTATTCTCTTGTTGAATTTAGATTCTCTCATTTCTCCTTAAATTTTGATAGAGTTTAAGTTATCTATCAAAATGGTTGAACTTGGTGAAAGATAAATAAGGAACTCTAAATGTTTATAAGTTGTTAAATATTTTCAAACTTGTATTATTATAATAAAGTATTATTCAATACTACATCAAAATTTATAAAGGAAATGGACAATATAAGTTGATTTTTTTTTATCTTGATAAATGTTTTAAATTTTAGCATGATACAAATTAATCAAATGTAAAGAAATAAATATAGATATTTTTTAAAATATTAATTTAAATTATTTGGATTTTTTTTTTTATAAAATTGATATTATAATTCAATTGAAAGCAAAAAAAAATAACTTGAAGGAGATTTTTTAATATGTATTA
>VDFB02058242.1:17056665-17067350 GCA_007258455.2 Sequoia sempervirens | reverse complement strand
CTGTCCTTGTGCTATGGTGGACCTGTCCTTTGACCAGCCTATATCATCACTTGGCATTCATTGTCCCTTTGTTTTGAACATCGATACGACCATTCAACATCCAAAACAAACATTTGAATGTCCGTTCCAAGCCTCCATCCCTTCGTTCTAAGAGTCATTTATCCCGAACACTCTTTTGCTTGTTTCGAGAGCCATTCATCCATCTTGAGACACTCCCCATCTGTCCTAAACCCGCTTTCATCTCCGATCTCCGTTATCCTTTATAAACCTCGTTGGAGTTGTCATCCAAGTTGACCTAGGTGTTCATCCCTAATCACAATCATCATAGCTGGCTTAGGATCGCTATCTGTCTTAAGTCAGTTATCCTTTTCGACCCAATCAATCTGCTTATATCTCAAGTCAGATTCGGTGTCGTTATCATACCTCCACCTTTCAATCAATACCTAGTGTTACCAAGGATCCTTCTTAAACTCGGTTGTGGATCTCGGTCTTCATCATCTTTATCATCACATCAATCCTAATCATCAGATCAATCCAACCCCCACATCATCAAATCTATCCAGATCAAAATCCAAAACCTGGACTAATCCAGTGTCATCAAATCAATCCACATCAGTCTAACCGATCATCATCAATCAATCTTTCATCATCAAGGTCCTTTTAATATCTTGATCCCTCTCATCATCTTGCATGCCCGTTCAGACCCGATCACAGGCAAAGAAAATGGCTGACCAACAAGCCCTGAATGCCCAATCAAACAATCCTCAAGATCCCAATAACACAATGAACATCCCTCACGATCCCCACAACGGTACCTCATCACAATCCAATGTGGATGGTCAAAACACGTCACCACCTGGGGAAGAAAACATGGATGATCAGCCTGAGCTCACGTTCGAGGAACACTTCAGCAACCCTGTTAATGCACAAATGACAGAACGCCTTCTCGAAAGACATGGGGACAAAATCTTGGCTCACTTGATTGACAAAGGTGTCAAGATGCCGTCAGGTGTCGACTTATCCAAGTATGGAACCTCCACATCTAATGTACCCCAAGGTTCACATGACATCCCCAGTAGCTCGTATGTCCCCAACGTTCCTTTCGTAGAAGGTTGGCACCAACCTGAATTCGGCAACGCTGTCCTATATCCCGTTGGAAATCCCACACATCCCACCATCTCGGTCATAGGAACACCCCAAACCATTGACCCCAATGATCCTTTTGCCTATGGCATGCCGCAAAACATCCCGCAACCACAACCATTAATGCTACCGACACCACTCCCCTCAAACCCGCCTCCTGTCAACACTGGGGGCAACCCTTTCGCCGCCTTGCCCCCACCTCCTGGGGCTACCAATCCTCCACCATCGTCATTCATACCCCAACAACCGCCCCAATCTAACAATCCTCCACCATCGTCATTCATACCCCAACAACCACCCCAATCTAACAATCCTCCACCATCGTCATTCATATCCCAACAACCACCCCAATCCAACATCCCTCCTTCATCGTCATTCATATCTCAACAACCTCCCCAAGCCTATGCTCCCACTAGCGCTCAACAACCTCCCTCACACAACATCTCAATCGCACCTCCACCTCAACAACAACCATTGGTCAATCCCCTATTTTCAACACAACCATCTCAGCATCAACCGCAAGGAAATCAGCCTCGGCCTTCAGCCTCGACCATATCTCCATTCCTTGCGTCCATTTTACGCCCGCAAGCGCAACCACCACAAAACATCCCATCTCACCCACCACAGCCGCCAACTGTGCATCAGCAACCACCCCATCATTACAACTATTATAACCAGCAACAATATCAACAACAACCCTCCTATGTGGCATCGCAACAGTCATATCAACACCCCCAATATCTGCAAGCTAATCAACAACACCTCCTCCCTACTTCCCAACAATACGCCACCCATAATTACCTAACCAATCCATATCCCGCCTCGCAACAACAACCTCTTTATCAACAAGGTCCCTTGACGTATCAGCAGGGGATGCCACCTCCTCACCCATACTCCCATCTCCAAACATCATCTCAGAATCCACAATCGTCCTATCATCAATACCCATCCAACACACCGGCCAATGCGGACATCCTAGAAATCAAAGCCTCTCTAAAAGATCTTCAGGCAGGGACTGGCAAACAATCGTTCAAGTTTGAAGATATATGCCCATATCCGTATGATCCCTCCATCTCATTGATTCCCTTCCCCAAACATTTTGAGATGCCAAAGTTTGACAAATATAAGGGGAACAAAGATCCTAAGGCCCACTTACAGGAGTTTTACTCCCAGTGTCAAGAAGTTATCCACAATGACAACTATCTCTTGCATCTGTTCCTCTAGAGTTTGGAAAGCAACGCACTAGGGTGGTTCATGGCTCTTGAAAAGGGATCTATAAAATCTTTTGCAGACCTGTCAGAAAAGTTTGTCTCCTACTTCTCCTTCAATTTGGAGAAAGATACCAATACCTTGGATCTTCTCAAAGAGAAACAACGTGAAGGGGAAACCTTTACTAGCTACCTCCAGAGGTGGCGTGCCCTAGCAAGCCAAATGAAAACTCCTTTGAAAGAAAAGGACATGGTCACCCTCTTCGTGGAGAACTCTCATCCCGACATGGCTCATAACTTTCAATTACATTGTGTCACCACTTTCGCGGAGGTAGTAGAGAAGGGACCCATCCTTGAGTGCACCCTTGTTGCCAAGGGGCACATCAAAATATATAATCAAGATAGGGAAAGGACATTCAATGACAAGCCACGTTTTTGGAACAAGAACAAAAATGCAGTAAATGATGGTGTCACTGACACTAAACATGTCCACATGGCCAACACATCCCAGAAACAACAGAAATCCATACCTAATGCACCATCTTTGTACCCGCGGGGTAATACGGGATCTCACTTAGATCAGGAATTTGACATCAAGGTTGATGACCCTGGTCAAGCTCCATCGTCCAATGCTACGATTGCGGATCTATCAAAATGCCTTCCTGAACCATAACCAAGGCCCGAGTACTTCCAACAGTAATCCTCAAAATAACAGCACAAATAACATGAACTATAAGAATGTACCCCTCAATTACGAGGGTATTATTCATTACATTGAGCAGGTAGAACCTCGTGTATCCATGATACATGTCAAAGCTAAAGACCCTCAATGTGCTGTTACCACACGACGAGCCCGCATCACCGTTCCTGCAGCCTCTGCACCCACCCAACCGACTCTTGTAACCTCCCAGTACAATATCCTTGATCACTTAGGAAAGACCCCTACACATATCTCCATCTTGGATTTACTCAAGTCTTCCCCCGTGTATCAAGAAATCCTCAACAGAGCTCTACAGGAAACCCATGTGCCTAATAACATTGATCCCACACAATTCCAAGCTTTGGGAGGACACCTAGCTTCATCTCACCAACTACACTTCAGCCAAAATGATATGCCCAACATTGATGCCAATCATAATCGCCCCTTACATATTGAAGTCATGGTTGCCCGACATAAAATAAAAAGAGTCTTGGTAGATAATGGCTCTGCCCTCAACTTGTGCACACTAAAATTCATAAAACGGGTGGGGTATACTCAAGTAGACTTAAGTAATCAGGTCATCACAATCAAGGCTTATGATAATGCAGAAAGGAATTTAGAAGGGATCATCAATCTTCACGTCCAAGTGGGACCGGTGGTTTAATTTTTATTACCACCATGTCCCTTGATCTGGACTTGCCATATAATCTCTCCTCCTCACGGTAGTCCAAACCATGCTATACAAAATTTGTTCCCTCCACTGCATTGGTGCCTCAAATTCCCAGTCAACGGACAAGAGGTCACCATCTATGTCGACCCCCAACCATTCGAATATTGTTGCGCTCTAGAAGCATCTTTCCCCCATTTACATTATTGTTCTGGGGTTGAAATGGGGGCATCTCAGTCGTCATCCGCTAATCCACCATCCACCACAATAACCACTCCATCCTCCACCACTGACCCCACAGTCACAAAAGTCCAGATCATTGACAAAGGGTGTGGCGAGTACGAAATGCATACTACTCTTAATGTAGCGACCATGCCACCATCGCCACACAAGTATGGTCAACCTTCCCATGCTACCCCAAAGGAAGACAAGACTATCACCTTCCGTGGCAAAAATATCCCTACCACCACTTTTGTATCCCCAAGCATCAAGATAGATGCGCCAGAAGAAGACATAAGCCAATGGGTTTACCGAGAAGAGCCTCAGCCGAAAACTCCTCTCAAGGAATACTTTCAAGAAAAGTACCCCTAGCCGACAAAGTTCGTGGAAAAGCATAACTATCAAGGCAGGGGCCTAGGAAAGCAAGAAAAAGGGCGGTTGCAACCCATTGATACGTCCCCGCTACCAAAAAATGTGGGCATTGGGTATGACAGAAAGTAGAAAGGCCCCGAAACATCGTCTAATGCTTCCAATAGTGTCGCTGTGGACAAGGGCTTATTGGAAGACATACCCGAGGAGGAATCCATCATACGTGCGTACGATGATGTCGACCACACCGACCTATCATCTATGTTCGAATGCCTATCTGTCTACACTATTAACCTATCCCTTTGCCATCCTGAGCTTATCGATTGGGACCTACGTACTAGCACACCTGTCAGTATGTCTGCAGATACATATGTCAACCTTATGGGATTGGGGGAGGATGAACACTCCAGTCGCAAAAGTAAGAATAAGAAAAATAACAAATGGTCATCTAGTGAAAACCTCCCTGAGGCACTTCTTGACTTGGAAAAAGTAAAAATAAAGGACGCATCTGATGGCGAAAACCTCGAAGAGGCGCCAGAAGATGGAGATGTTCATCTTCCCCTTATGGGAACTCAGTTATCTGCCCAATCCTCTATTCTGATTGAAGAGACTCAAGAAGTCAATCTAGGAACTACTGACAGTCCTAAGGTCACCTATGTAGCTAAGTCACTCTCAGAACAAGAATATCCGGTCATCGTCCAGCTACTCCAAGAGGGGGTCATTAACTTTGCTTGGTCATACTCAGACATGCCAGGCTTAGACCCCGCCTTGGTGGTTCATCATTTGTACATCCGCCCAGACGCTAAGCCTGTCAAACAAAAACTCTGCAAGATGCATCTGCAAGTCGCATTGTTAGTCAAGAAGGAATTAGAGAAGTTACTAGAGGCGGGTTTTATCAGACCAATTGACTACTCCGAGTGGATCTCCAACATAGTGCCGGTTGCTAAACCAAATGGTGACATTCAGGTCTACACAGACTTTAGGGATCTCAACAAAGCCTACCCAAAAGATGACTTCCCCCTGCCCAACATTGACATGTTGGTCGACCTGACAGCAGGACATGAGATGTTGTCTCTCATGGATGGCTTCTCCGGGTATAATCAGATCCGAATCGCACCTGAGGACCAACACAAAACCGCTTTCACAACTCCTTGGGGCACTTTCTGCTACAATGTTATGCCCTTCGGTCTCAAAAATGCGGGGGCAACATATCAGAGGGCAATGACAGTCATCTTCGATGACCTCATACACATCATCATGGAGGACTATGTCGACGACCTATTAGGAAAATCCAGAACACGAGCAGAACATCCTGCCATCCTGAAAAAGATATTTGAGCGGTTAGAGCACCACACGTTGCGGCTAAACCCAAAAAAGTGTGTCTTTGGGGTCACTTCAGGAAAGTTGTTGGGTTTCATAGTCTCTCGCAAGGGCATTGAGGTTGAACTCGCTAAGGTAAAAGCTATCCTGGACATGCCCCCTCCACGCAATCTCAAACAGTTAAGAAGCCTTCAGGGGAAGATGCAGTCCATCCGTCGGTTCATAGCCTAGCTGGCCGATAAGTGTCAGCCGTTCACTCATCTTCTGAAAAAAGATTCCACCTTCCGATGGAACCAGCAGTGTTAGATAGGCTCCGACAAAATCAAGGAATATTTAGCCCATCCCCTGATATTAATGCCACCTATTCTTGGCAAACCCCTCTTGCTTTATATCTCTGCCACTTCAGTCACACTGGGTGCATTGTTGGCACAGCATGATGAGTCGTCGAAAGAGAGGGCAATCTACTACATCAGTCGAACATTGGTTGGCTACGAGTTAAACTACTCCCCCATGGAAAAGGCCTGTCTTGCACTCGTCTTTAGCACACAGAAGCTTCGACATTACATGCTTAGCCATCCAGTTAAATTAATTGCCAAGATCGATCCATTGAAGTACCTATTATCTAGAACCACTCTGACTGGCTGCATGGCTAAGTGGGTCATGCTCCTCAGTGAATTCGACATAGAATATCTGGACCACAAGGCTATTAAAGGGCAGATAATCGCAGACCAGTTAGTGGAAGCTCCTCTAGTTGACACTCACCCATTGATCGCGGAATTCCCTGATGAGGAAGTCTTCTCTATTGATGAGACCCCCACGTGGACACTGTGTTTTGATTGATCATATACACATAATGGATCAGGGGCAGGAATTTTATTAGTTACCCCTCAAGGTGACTACATCCCAAATCATTCAGGATAGCGTTCCCATGTACCAACAATATGGCCGAATATGAAGCTCTCCTCACCGGTCTCAAAATTGCGAAACAGTGGCACATAACTCAGTTGAAAGTCTTTGGTGACTCCTTGCTAGTCATTAGACAAATTAATGATGAGTTCCTGACCAAGGATGATAAGTTGTTACCCTACAAGTGCATGGTGGATGATTTCAAGAAATATTTAACCTCTATACAATTTGAACAGATTCCCAGGGTACGAAACAAAGCAGTCGATGCGATAGCCACTATTGGCTCCCTCCTAGACATGCCCAAGGATCGAACAGAGTGTGAATTTCTTGTAGAACAACTTTTAATCCCAGCATATGATATCTCTGAGACCGACATGGTGTGCGAAATTGTAGGTCCCACCTCCCCATGGTACCAAGACATCTATACCTACCTTCGTGATAACATTATACCCCCAGACCTTACCTGTAACCAACACAAATCCTTCATTCATCGCTCTTCTCGATACATCATCGTCGGTGATACGCTTTATCATCGCGGGTATGATGGAATCCTCCTCAGATGTCTGAATGAGATCGAAGCCCATGCTACACTAACGGAGGTACATGGCGGTGTTTGTGGAGCACATTCAAATGGTATGGCTCTGGCCAAAAGGATCTTATGAGCTGGGTATTATTGGCCTACGTTGGAACACGATGCTTGCGAGTTTGTAAAGAAGTGCCTTCCATGCCAACAACATGCAGATTTAATCCATGCTCCAGCACAAGATCTTCAGCCCCTCTTGGCACCATGGCCATTTTCTCAGTGGGGTTTCGACTTGATTGGCAAGATTCACCCACCCTCATCCGATGGCCACACCTTCATAATCACCGCCACTGAGTACTTCACCAAGTGGGTGGAGGAAATGCCTCTTTCACAAATCACCGGCATTCAGATCTCCAAATTCATCCTTTACCATATTCTCTACAGATATGGTATCCCATCCACTATCATTTCCGACAACGGCAAACCATTCAAGAACCAAGCCATGAAACACCTATGCGAAACCTTCCATATTCAACACCGTTGGTCGACGCTGTATTACCCCCAGGGTAATGGTCAGGCGGAAGCGACCAACAAAACCCTCATCCGTATTCTCAAAAAGGCTGTCAATAACACCGGACGAGATTGGCACCTCCATATTCATCCTGCCCTTTGGGCATATCGCACATCCATTCGCACCCCCATAGGCGCCACCCCCTACTCTTTGGTGTTTGGTGCTGAAGCCGTCTTGCCAATCGAGGTTGAACTTCCATCATTGAGAATCTCTCTTAAGAACCTTATCAGCGAAGAGGATGCTCGTGTTGCGCGGCTTGCATAGCTAGAGTTACTAGGATGAACGGTTAAAGGCTCACGCACCATCTCAAGTAGCATACCAAAATCGCTCCTGCCGTGAAGTTGTAACAAGAAGGTTCGCCCTCGACAATTCCAGGTGGGCGAGCTTGTCCTGAAGGAGAACCAACGTACTCATCAAGACTGGGACAAGAAAGGAAAATTTGAGGCAAATTGGTTGGGGCCCTATATCATAGCCGCTAAATATGGATCTGGGGCATACAGGTTGACTACTCTTGAAGGAGACCCCCTTGACTAGCCCATCAACATCATGCACCTGAAAAAGTTCTACACTTAAATCATTTCTGGCAATTCCCACCACAAAAAATTAAAAAAATCAAAAATAAAAAAATCAAAAATAAAAAATAAAAAATCCAAAAATAGTCAAGAGAAATAAATCCGTCCTATGGTGAAAACCACCTTGTCGTGGCGCCTTGGATAAGTATGGGTGGTGAAAACCTGGCAATAGGCGTCATCCATAGAGGGCTTAATTATTATCTACCTGACATCCTGGTTATTTTATGCCGTCATCCGCACTATTGTCCTCACCCATCTCATCCCGGGCTGCTTGGTAAATATTGATTGAGCATTGGACAACCCATCTAGTCTATCCCCCATTCCTGAGCTTTTTCGATATCCCACTCTGAGCTTACGTCATTCACGCTCGTGTCATCGGGTAGGATCATCCATCGCGTCAGTCTTCACCTAGGTCCCATCCCGTCACGTACTCCAGTCGAACTACGCTGCCCCTGCGCTGTCACGTAGGCAAGGTTGATCATTTGATTCACCCCCGGGGCATTTGTTCATCATCATCAGTTACCATTTGTCTTCTTTTCGCTTTATCCATGGTCTTTTCTGGAACTACGAGGGCTCTGTACTTTCACGTAGGCAAGGCTAATTTATGATCGGCCCCCGAGCCCCTAGGTCTGTAGGTTATGGCGGTCTTTTGTGATTCGTTATCAAATTATGCCCACATCTAACTGGTTCTTAACAAACCAAATTCCCTTGTGTTACAAGATCTTGTCCCTCGGTAACATCCCGCGTCAACTGGATCATCCTACTTTCGCATCCATCTTTGGTCTCAACAGGATGAATCTTTCCTAGCAGACCTCACCAATCACATCCATCACCTTGATTCTATGGCAAAGGACCTATTGTCTTGATTATGATCTTTTGATGCTTTCAAATTTTGTTTATCATTTTAGGTTCCTTCCCATCACTTGTCAAGGTCACCTTGGTCCACCATACCATGGCGGGCTTTGACCTGTTGAAATGGGGGCATACCTTGATCTTTTGTTTTTTCTGCTATCTTCTCAAATTATCCCTCGTAAGACCCACCAAGATCTTTGGGATCTTGTGTTACGCTAGGACAACTTTGTGTGTTTGTGGTTATTACAACACCAGGCCCGACCGAGGTCATCGCGACCTCGGGGTGTTGGGATAACCTTATTGTTTGTTGTGTTTGTTTCATGCGTAGAGTACTCACTCGCCTTGGTCTTCTATATCAAGGTGCTTGGTACCCTACGCTATAGTAAAAATCAATGCTCCAAAGATGGCAAAATCTCATTTTCACTGCATTTCCACCACTTTGCATGCACCCTTCATTTCCATCATAACCACCGCTTATGATTTCGGTTGTGCAAGTACTTACGTTCTTTGTTCTTCTTGGGTCCTCTTCCTCTTAGGATATTAACAGTTGTTTTTGGCAAATACAATCTTCCATCCGCCTATCGCCTCTTTGCATTCTCATAACGATCTTTATTGACATTTAGGTGCATTGTAAGCATTTACCCTTTTTGCATCCATAAATCATACATCATAAATCATATAAACATGTGCATCCATAAATCGTACATCATAAATCATATAAACATGCATAAATCGTCCATCCACATGTATCATACATCATAAATCATATAAACATACATAAATCGTCCATCCACATGTGCATCCATAAATCATACATCATAAATCATATAAACATGCATAAATCGTCCATCCACATGTGCATCCATAAATCATACGTCATAAATCATATAAACATGTGCATTCAGGAGTCATAGATCATAAACCATATAAACATGCATAAATCGTCCATCCGCATATGCATCCATACATCATGAATCATAGAAACGTTTACATCGATCATAAATCATCCATCCATAAAACATAAATCATAAAGCATAAATCATCCATATAAACATGTGTACATATATATGAAACCACATCATGAATCATCTCATATAGCCGCATAAGCAGAAATATAATACATAATGTCAATAAAGACCATCGCATAATCAAAATAATAAACATCATGTCATAATACAATACATGTCCATCATATATCGCCAAATAAGATACAAAATCCAGAGATGTAGATCACCTCTGCCCTCTGGCGCCATGCACAAACCATCCATCCTGTATCTGCCAAAAATAACCAATGTCCTGCATCTGCCTGCTCTACTGTGAGCTGCCCACATCTGATCTCTGTGGAGAATCGAGTGTTGGCCCTCTGTGTGCTGGAGTCCCCTGGTACTCACGGGTGGGTGTCCCCTGGTACTCACGGGTGGGTGTCCACTGGTAACCGCCGTATGGAGACGGAGTCTGCCGGTAATCATTGAAACCCCTGGTGCATGTCCCTAATGACTGGGATGGCCCTAGTGGCTGTGGAGCCTGACTGACGTAGCGTGCAGTGCGCTGTGCTGGATCTGGAACAACCTGCTCATATACCCCTCTCCAATAACTAGCTTGCTGCATAAACTCATCCCTCTGCCCGGCTATCAG